>JADDOH010014935.1:0-59595 GCA_016648135.1 Agrypnia vestita | reverse complement strand
ATAATTTCATTTATAAATTATTTATCAATGAGAAAACTGTAAAGACATCAATGAATGATTTATGGTATAGTTCTAAAATACGGTTGTGGTTTAGATTATATAACAGCCGTACCGGATGTATGCGATTTGAATAATCGCACGTTAGCCACTTCAATTATTGATACTATCCCATCGACTCATCATTGCATGATAACTTCCAGTTAACTTAACCGTTTACCAAAAGGCACAGTTTATTCAGTTATTAGCAACAGTAATCTTTTTTAAAGACGCGCCCAAATTTCACCAATAATGTGGACTCCATGATAAAAAATGAATTATAATAAAAGCCATACAACGAAAGGTTTATTTTTTCCATACCTTTTTGTGTGCGTGTTAGTAATTACCTCGTACCTTATTATTACCAAGCAGTTATAAAGTTAGCCAAAATCAATTGAGTTTGTGGTTTTCAATAATTTTTTGCTCTCGTTCTGAGAAAAATATTAGCTCGGTCGAGCTTGTACCAAGAAATATAAAGATTAAATAATAAAGTACGTTGAATATTATTCTGGATCAAAATTATAAGTAGTTCAAATCATCAAAATTGATTGAATATTTATATATACGCATACTTTTTTTTAATCTCATCTTAAAAAATATTATTTTGATTATATAGTCAGTACTTGCATTTTTAAAATAAAAAAACATGGCTTTTGAATATAAAAACACGGTTCCATGACATCTAGTATTTTTGTCAATTTACGATAACAGTAGTATTGAAGATTACACAGTTCAATTATAATTCTCTTTACGCGAACTTAGAACATCGAGATTACTTGATGTTGTAAAAAAGAATTAATTCCTTAATTAATTGAGTTCTGATGTGCTTAAATCTAATAAAACCTTAGATATCATCAAGAGGTACTAAACAGAAGGTGTTGATTATACAAATTGAGTTATGCATATATTCCTCATAAACTCATATTCTGCATCATGGTCTTCATCTAAACAAGTCTTACTCCATCTACTTCAGAGAACTAATGTAGACATGAGTGTTGTCAATAATCGTCGGTCGATTAAAGCAAAGTTGAGATAGAGATAACGAAGATTACAAACCGGTATTATAATTCTAGATTCTTAGATATGAATGAAAGTAGAGAAATCACATGTACCTTGAAAATTAATAATAATTATATATAACTAGTTGGCTGGCTTGAGAGAAAATGATGATTGAGCTCATCGAAACTATTAATTTGCCTGCTGTAAGTGAATGAATGAAAAATGTAAATACACAGATGTAATTGGCGCAATATCACTTAAAAGTCAATAATACCACTTATTAACAAAGAAACCTTTTAGACCTCCATATTATTTCAAATATCAAACCTACTTTTGCCTATCGCCTTGAGAACGACCATTAACTTATAAAATATCCATCGATCGAGGTATTCCATTATTTACCGAGTAAAATTGAATAGTTTAAAATTCTCTGTTTTCCAATTCTCCTATTTCTTCACTCATTCTTCTGTCTCCGACTGGTGACGTCTTACGTGTGAGGATAATTTTGAATACAATTTATTAATTTATTGAAGGCTCATCCTCCCTTTACTAACGAAATACTGTATAAAAAACAAATAAGCCAGCGATATTACGTTAGGAATAACTAAATAGCCAATTGCCATGTAAGATATGCATTTGCATACATTTACAAAAATGTGCACAAGTTTTCAACTGATAAAACTAACAAAGTAAATAAATTTAAACTTGAAAATAAAAATCCGATAAATTGAAATTTATAACAACATTTTGGAGATATTTAGATTTAAAAATAATTTAGATATAAAAAATAATAATAAAAATAAATATTTAGATTTAAAAATAAAAGTAACACCTCGATTTTTTCGAATATTCTGATGTGTTTTACTGTAACTATCGTTTAAATAATTATTTGATCCTTACCTATAAAATTTCCGTTTTCTAATACTGGCTAGTTTTTGGTGTTTTCATAATTTGTTCGGTACAAAGTCGGCCACAGGGGGACGGTCATGGTGGCCAGAGATAGTCGAAGCGATAGATACCAGCGAAATAATCAAGCGGAGTACACAAGTGGCGAAATAAACCAGTGTGACTTACTGCGAGGAAGTGATAAATATGTGTTACCCAGTCATAACAAAGTGATGAACACTATATTATGTATATGAATAGGAGTGAAATATTACGTATGATTTAAAGAATAGTTTTGAGTTTATTTCGTGTTAAGTGACTTTGTACATGGAATAATAAATTAATCACCTATACCTATAAAACTCAATGTACGTCTGTCTGTTCTCTATAAAAATCTACACCGTTTGTCCGATTCGATTCAAATTTTCCACACTTATGATTTAGGACCCGGCGGTTAACACAGACGACATTTCCCCCTATTTTTTTACCCCTTCCCCTCCCCTGATATATTTTCGATGCAAATCTGTAGGTTCGACCGATCAGACTTAAAATTTGGAAAGTTTTCATACATTTTTTGACATTTTCCCCCTCCTCTTTACCCATTCTCCACCACCTGATAAATTTTCGGTTCAAATCTATACCGTCCGACCGATCGGCCTCAAAATTTGCAAACTAATTCATCAGAACACGGTGGGTAACAGAGGCGATATTTCCTCCCTATTCTTTTACTCCTTCCTCTCCCCTGATATATTTTCGATGCAAATCTGACTGATTGGACTCAAAATTTGGAAACTTATTCCTTAGGACTCGGCGGGTATCATAGGTGGCATTTCCTCCCACTCCCTTTACCCTTTCCCCTCCACTTGATATATTTTCGATGCAAATCTATACCATTCGAATCGAACCTTTGTTTCCCCCCACAAATTTATTTTCAACCTAATCTTTAACCCGTACAACGCCGGGTACGCTAGTTTATTAATAAATCGCTAATTAATTTCCAGTATTTTCATTTGCCCCCCGCAGCCAAGATCCGTGACAGTATTTAAAATATTATTGCAAATAGACTAGTTGCCGCCACTTTTGTCAGATTGTAAAAACCAACATTTAGTGCCTCGCGCGACCTGTGGCACGGCTGACACCAGATTTAACTACACAATTAATTTATCGTAGTTCTCCACGACTCCCCACGACAATGCGTCGTTTAGCAACATGGTTACGAGTAAGAACACTCTATCACCAAGTAACCGGACGACCAGCCACAGTGACTATTCAACAATAAATTTGCGCGAAAGTGCATTTCTCCCCGCAGGTATGTGAATGATATTTCATATTGTTATTTGCGTTATCGTGCATTGTGTACGGTTTTCGAGTCTACCTTCTACGTTTTACTCTCTGAACCAAACATTTACATCACTTAATTATATACTCTGACGTTTTTACGAACTATTCCGCACAATAACCGTTAGAAGAAGAACCGTTTCAACATTTTTTCTAAAATAACATTACAAGAGCCTGACTATATATACTATAAGTAACTCGAGATAATCAAAATTTATGTGATATATTAATTGCCTTGCAGTAATATAAATTACTTTATAAATGACGTTAAATTATCATATATATTTATTAATAATAGTTACTTTATTTGTGTATTACCAACATTTCATTTATTGGGATTTCATAATTTGTAAATTGACAAGTTTATTTTCAATCTGTTTATTCGAACGAAACTACGGACACTACATGAAGCTACGGATAGATCGACAGACAGACAGACTGATGGATAAATGGATAGACAACAAAATAATTATGTTTGATGAAATGTCTTCAATGTAACATACGAATTTTTTAATTTGATGAAATATTTAAATAATCATTTTATTACCTGTACTCTGATATTTGTTTTTTAATTTGTTAGTAGGTGTACATTGATTCCTGACGAAGGGACCATTGACCTTGAAACATGTTGATATTTTCAATGTTTAAGTGGTGAAAACAAAGTTTACTTTTATTAATTATGTTAATAATGTCACTACAAAATCATTTTGTTCTTTTTGAAGAAATTTAAATAATCGATTAAAATAAAATTTTCACAATTTTTTTCAAATTGATCTTAATTTTATAATACAAACGACTTTTTCTAAATGGAATATGGAGTGATAGAATGAAACCGTCATTCAGGAAGATGTTCATATCTATAAATGTGTACTATAAAGTGTAATTTACAACAAAAATGTTTTTATTTTAAATAAAGCTCAGAATTTATTTTAAATAACTACAAAGAGCAAAATAATTTTATGGTGACATTATCAATATAATTAACAAAAATATACTTAATTTTCACCACTTATGTATTGAAAATATTAACATGAAAATCAAAATGAACATTGAAAATCGGGTGTTTATAAATTGATTTGTAATTATTGTAATTATTTTTTTATAATAAAAACGGGTAACAATTTTAATGATTGGGTTAGGGAACAATTAAGGAGTTAAAGTGCCAATAATTATTCCGAATTTTTTAATGAACTTTTGGTTATGGATCATTTTTTTAATATTAACAAGAATTTACAAATTTTACATTAAAAATAAACAGAATTAGAGTTTGATAAAATAGAAATTTTGGAAATAAGGGAATGTGTCAGTAGTAATTGAATATTATAAATAACCAGGTCCTTTTTACAAATATTCATCTTTTAAATTTGTTTTCATGTTAGTACTTAATTATTTAATTTGTTGGTCTACATTGCATCCTGACGGAGGGACCATTGGCCCAGAAATATGTTGATATTTTCAATATATAAGTATTGAAAACAAAATATATTTTTATTTTTGATACGTATATACATGTATTTACTTATAAATTCACCTTTAAAATCCCAAAAAAAATAAACGGAGGAAATTCCGACTCAATTCGCGAAACTTCTAGAAAACCGAAACAATATAAAACGGGACGACAACATTGCTACACACCGTTATGTTGACAACTGAATCAAAACCATAAGAGCGAAACTAACTGCGATCGAGTGCGCATTACATCGATCAGAGAAATGGAGTATGATAAGAAACGATAGATAAAGTGTTCACAGACGAGAGAATATTCTAGAAGACTAGTGTAAAGTGTTCCAGGTAAGTGGAAAATTCTCGAATGATGAGTGCAAAATTTTCCGACTTGCATAATACTGTTCTTTTTAAGATTGTGTTCGGTGAGTTTTGTAATTATTAAAAATATATAGCGATCCCGTGAGAATATTGTCACGGGACGTGACTGGAGGAGACGAATACTTAAACACTAAAACAATTTTAAAATTTTATTAATTTACCAAAAAAAGTCACAGAACACGATTTTAATTTGAACATATTCTTTCATTCACAAAGGAAAGAGGTATCTCAATTTATCACTCATTTGTTAAACCCTTTATTATCGCTTGCTAGAATATCCCCACACAGGTTCGCAGAGAATTCATGTCAATACGCACGTAGTTAGATTCTACGCTTAATTTATTGTCAAACGTCAATACAATGAACTACCCTGCGCGGCTCTGGCTTCACATTTACTACAAAACGCGTTGGTTTTTCGAAGCTTCGAGACTATTTTATATATTCCTAGTGTTAGCGCATGGCATTGTTCTCCTTTACCTGATTTCCTATAAATCCTATCCCAATATATCCTTCCTATATCAAATCCTTACTTACCTACCTAAAATGCAGGATGAACTCTATATCTACCAACCCCGAGTGTATTCGCACCTTACAACAGCCGTCAGTTGGAATTTGAAAGCCTCGCCGTGCGAAGCAAAACTCGAACGACTCAATTTCTCAACAGACGAAAAAAATACCGTGTATTTTTCAAACTCAAAACGACGCAAAGATGGAGACGTTCCTCCAGAGTGAATCAGCCCGGAAGTTTGCGGACGAGAGGGAATTAGGAAGTGTGGAGGTAAGTTCGTGCATTTCTTCTCGCATCTTACATAAAATTTATTTTTGTGTTCCGTATTTCTTTTTTTTTCTTTTCTTTTCTTTCCTCGACATTTTCTGTGTTTTCGAGACAGTTTCAGAGTTTTTTAAGGTGTTCCAGAGTATTATGAAGTGTTCGAGGAATTTCGATTGTGCGCAATTACACACATCGCCTGACAATGTATTACATTTATAAAATTTGTTAGTACGGTATCTCGAAGTCAAGCAGGAACTTAAATTTAATTGTCTATCATGCAAAATGAGATAATTTGTTTAAGTTATGTTTAACGTGTCGCAAGCCCGCGGCCGGTGCATTCCGCCGAGCTAAATACATGTGTCATGTCTGCGGAAAGACGGTAAGCGGCTCCCGTCTGGGCAGCGACCCAACACGGGCAGCCCGACCGTTCATAAACATTTAAATACATTATTTGTTTTACGTCCTCGCAGTGCTCGCGCTCGCGGTATTAATTAACCATAAGGCGCGCAGCCGACCTGCAGTAGGAAGCGGTCGCGGCGCGGCGGTCATGCGTCTGTACGGGCGGGAGACAAATGATTTAAAGAAATTCTTCCGCAGTGCCAGATTCAGATTCAAATATTTTATTGATAAGATATTGTCGGCTGGTTAGGTTCACATATATATCATGTATTTTTCAGTTGTAACTTCATATATTTCATATGTATTTCCGTGCATTTTCATGTACCCTCAGGTAGATCTCTTTCCCCCCGCTTTAGACCCCGCCCCCTCTCACTCTCTCTCGTTAGATCCCTGAGTTGTTCAGTAGTTCAATTTCTCTGACAAGACTAACACGCATGTGAACAATAGTGGTGATAGTTTTACAATACTATGGTTGGGGTGTATAGTGTTTGTGAATTTAGTAGTGTAGTGTTGGTCCTGACGAAGAGACGGGTATGTCTCGAAACCGGTAGACCGTAAATCTGGTAGTGGTTTTTACTAAGTTTACTAACATTCTGTTAGATCTCTTTCCATTTAAAATTAGCGAGTGTAAACCGTGCGTGCGACGCACATTGTTTCGTTGTGTTGGTATTTAACACAATGAAACAATGTGCCTCGTACGCATGACTTACGCATAGTAATTTGATTAAATTTCTTAAATGGAAAGAGGTATAAATTTATTTTAAGAATAGTAACGTTTTAGTACTCCTTATCAAATTGTATATGATTAAAAACGACATTGTCGTGAAAAGCACAAATGTTAAAATCTGAAAAAAATTAAATACCCCGTAATCCTTCATATATACACGTATCTTTCTTGTTAACTCTTATATACTCATGTTTGCTTATGTATCATTATTTACTTTACCAATGAATTATAACTCTTCTCATGTACAAGGCATTTACCTGTCATATAATATTATTATGTATTTTCATTTCATAATGTACTATATATACTTCCGGCAATTTATAATTTTGCTTTTAACTTTTTAGTGTTTAGTATTCAAATTTGCAGTATGTGTCATTGTATTTTTAATTTGTTTAACCTATTATAATAAATCATGCTTCTTCCATCATCATGCACCTAGAGATACTAAAGAGGTTTTGTGTGGTCGTTTCGCCGCGCCGCTTACACTCACTTGGGTGTCAGCGACACAGCTAGAATGACCGAGAATGAAATTGTTTCTTTTCAAAATTTCGTAAGCAAAATTAAAATGCACAGAATTATAGGTAACAAGAAAAGGCTGGCATGAACAAACTAAACAGGGGTAGGCAGATAGGATAGGATGCCATATTATTTTATCTTGGCACACCGCCTTTTCTTCGGCTAATTTCATACATCTTCTCATGCTCTAACGTTGCTGAGACATTTAACAAGGCCATCCTCTATTACTTGTAGTATCTGATCATGCCAGATCTTTCACGCATGCCCTCTATTTCTGTTGCCTTCAACACTCGCCCCATTTAATTCCTTAACTCGCTCATACGTTCTGCATGACCAAATCACCTCAGCACTCCTTTCTTTATTCTGTCTATCGCACTACAGCCAGCATTATATTCACTTCTAATTTGTTATTTTCTCAATTTATCGATCGAAGAATTTCGACACGAGCGTCTAAGTGACCGTATTTCAACCGCATTCAGTCTACTTTCATTATTTTTTTTGCCAATTCTAGGCTTCTCTTTCACACATCAGAGTTGGCACTACAACACCATTATGTGCTGCTAGTCTTGCTTACTTTGACGGATTCTTATTAACCGTAATTGCATTCAGAGCACCATTTATTCCGTTACCTGCAGTCACTCTCCTTTCGATAACGTTCCCAGGCTTGCCGTCTCTACTAACAAGTACAAACTTCCCAAGTACAAACTCATTCACTCTTTCTTCTCTTTCGAACACCATCACTTTCGATTTGCTGACATTCATCATTATTTCACTCTGCATATATACATCGGACATCCTGGACACCAGGCATTGAATATCAGCTTCATTGTTGGCCACTAATACTGCATCGTTTACGTATAGTAGGCAGGATATGTTGAGCAGGTCCATTTCCGCTCCTACTTCTAGTTCCTTCAGTTCTTTCATACAATTGTCCGTATACAGATTGACACCATAGTGCGTTAAAAGTATGCTAGTGGGAGAGAAAATATTTATTTGTTGCGTTATCAATATGGCGGCGCGCCTATTCATATACAGTCATTTTTTTCATGCCACTCCAATGGCATCATAATCTGAGTTAGTGTGATTCTTTCATTGAATTTCGTTTTTGATAAGATTTATATTTATTAACAACAATATCGCTATTATTTTAGTAATGAGAATACTGGTTTTTTTATTTATTCAAATGGATGCTTACAATGCATGAAAATGTTTTACGAAAAAATATTGAAGCATCTGCTCCAAACATCGATTAATTGCTTATAATAATATCTTATTTGGGGTGATGTGTTTAGTATGTATATGTGTGTGTGTGTGTGTGTGTGTGTGTTTGTGTGTATGTGTGTGTGTCTGTGTGTGTGTTTCATATGTTGGTTGAAGCCTATCAGTTCATTATTTTGAGTTTTTGCTTAAGAATATACTTTGTGTTTGCGAATAAGTCTATGCCAAGAGAATTCTCGTATTGCGAGAACAAGTTTATGGTTGTAGCGATAACCTATCTATGAAGTGCGTAAGTGTGAGTGCTGCGTTTGTGCCAGCTTTTACCGTGCAGCATACACAGGTACCTCGGGATATTACGGAGAATAATAAATTACCACAGCCTTCCCTGTCGAACTCCGCTCTCTGGCTGGGCTCGGTCACTCAGGAATGTCAACAAAGGTAATGCCGGGTCAAGTGCGTATACGGTGACGGCGGCACCATTTCCTCTGCAAGGTATTTCCATCTCCACAATCGTCATCACGTGACGACGCTCTTGTATGCACGGGACTGATAAAGATAAACCGCACTTTTTTAAAACCAAAAACACATTTTTGTCTGATAAAAAATCTACATATATATTTTATTTTATTTTATTACTAGCTGTAACCCGTCAAAAAAGACGGAACTTTGGTTCGCGTCTTGGCTAAGCCCTAGTATATATCTATAGCATATTTTTGTCGATCTACGAAGATTCGGTCGTAGCAACATGCGTTAATCGGCCGGTGCGGGTTTGGTGGCCCGGTGTTCAAGCCCCATTATTTTAGCCGCGAATTCGAATGAAATTACGTACTTTACACGAAGTTACGGACAGATAACGAAATTATGTTTGATGCCCAAAAACAGGCACGAAGTGCCCGCAAGTTTTATACATTGTGTTATTACTAACTGTTACATAAACACCATTTCAGAAGAAGCCGTGCATGTCTTCATTGTAACTGCAAATACCCAAAATCACACAAGGAGGTTCCATACTTCGAGTCGTTCGTCAGAAAGTTCCTAAGTGCTGACTGTATCTATTAGCCTTGTTCCAGTGATAGAGATTATATTACTGTTGCGATTTAATACATTTTCGTAGAATTCAGTAGGTACTTTTAGATCCTCTCCGTAATCCTCTCGCATATTATAACTTGAGATAATTTTTGATATTTTCGTATCAGATATCATTTGGTTGAAATACCACTAAATCTTTGTTGAGATGTTTATTATTAATTACTCATCATTCGTAATGATCCAATGTTTGGATGTGTCTATTTTCATTAACCGGTGACCATTGCCATCAACGCGTCCAAATATATTTAAATTTATTTTCCACAGCAATCTTTTTAGTGACCGCCAGTCATTATGTTTATTTGGCTGCAAGATATTTACTTAAAAATATTGGTTGAGTATACCTAATAGTAATAAAATATACTCTTTTTTATCTAGATGTCACACAACGCGAGACGTCAAGACAAGAAATGGGCTTTATTTTTTACCAAGATATAATTTCTAATAATGTGTTTACTTGCCGAGATAACATGAGTGCACGTTTTCGTTTTTTTTAAATGATTACACGTGACGTCTAATAACGGCATCCGTAGTGTAACAGTAAATCGCTTGACTGATAATCATTTTGTAATGAATATGTACTTATTTCACTTCTTTCTTTATTTTTTAGTTTTGAGGTTTCGTGATTAGTGAACCTTTTTTAACCTCAAACATGGCTGAGAAAAGGATTACAAGAGAAAAATATCCGAGAAGGATCGCTAAACGGCTCCTATTATTTCTCTTAATTATTTCTATTTCTTTATTCCATTATTCTATTTCTGTTAATCACACATGATTTTCAAAATAAAATCTTTTTTTCATCAAAAAAATCAGCAAGAGTAAGGCTAAACAGTACACTAACTTATTATTGATAACAATTCTTCTTTATTTTGCAAGATTTTACGATTAACAGTCGCTCTTAAATTTGGCAGAGAGACGTAGGTATTTCAATATGATGACAATACAATAATCATTCATTATTTTTTTAAATTCTGTTATAATTCAAACAATATTTTCAAACAGTTGCTTTTATTTTACTATTTTTTTATTTTTTTATTTCGCGTAATTTTTTACATATAAAATAAGGTAGTTGCTTCACTAGACAAGGTCTGTTCTGAAGTAACTACGTGTTTTATAGTTATATAGTTTTTTTTAAGTTAAAACATTAAAAAGACTATATATTAGAAATAAAATTTAAATTAAAATGCACGTTAGAAATATAACACAAACACAAGAAAGACTACATTTTAGAAATATATTTTTAAACATTATATATATATATATATATTATATATATATATATATAAGGAATAAAAGGCTCCGCGTATCGAATGTTCAAGCTTCAAGTTAGAAAACCAATGCATACCTACATTCGAAACTCCACACAGCTTCATGAATCTCTCAGTCTTCCAAAAATGGTATATTACGCACTCCGTCAAAGTATTTTCAGCTACGCCAAGTGTGAATGGGTTGGTGCGGCCCCAACCAGTAAAGTTTTGTTGTTTTTAAATTAATAATTTTATTTTCTGTGTAAAGCCTTTTGGATGCACATTAATATTCACATTTATAAGATTCTTAAAATTGGTTGTATTATTGTTAAATGAAAATAAAATATTTATATTTTTAATGTGTAACTACAGTAAGTTTTGATAAATTGTGATCGATATATGTAACTAAATACGATACATGGAGCATCTTTTCCTTTTCTATTTGATATTATTGCATTAAAATTTAGACAAAGAAAAGTTTAAAAAAACACAATACGTATCACATATTTTTTGACAAACATGTCATCTATTATCTTTATTACTCCATGAAATAAAGCTGAGGTATCTAGTTATAAAATCAGACCACAGTAATAATTGTAGGCACCACTATAATTCAACAATGTCACGCATCGCTTCCTCACGGGGTATTTTTATTATTATTAACATTTTTGAGGTATTGATTCTATGTGGTATCAAAATACCAGTTAGATATACAATGTAAAAAAACTTTACCGAGAATTTTTTGTTCCAAGCCCCAAATCATTACGCCTTTATGTCAATTTGGTTCCCACTAAATCAGATTTGATTCAATGATCAAACATTATCTGGCGCATGTCACTAAATGCTTTTTTTCGAAATACATTTCTGTAGTGTGTTGTTTTGTTTTCACAGGATTTCAGTAATTTTTTTTATTTCAATACAAGTAAAAGAATTGTCAGAAGGCCACCAAAGAGTTATACTGGCGACACTATATCAATTGCTAGTGGTGTCTTGATAAGGGATCAATACAGAGATGAGTGGAATTCATTGGAAAAGGCCTATATCCAACAGGGAAAAGAGCAAGCCTAAAGAAGAAGGATTTCAGTAATATATATACGTTATTTAGAGCTTTTTGTAGACCAGTTCTTAGTTGCTCTTATATTCTAAACTAAATAAATAACATAAAAATGCATGCCCGTTTGATGACCACCGTTTATTTTTTTTCCATATTTATGAAAAAAGCAATAACTGTGACACCGTTTTCATTAACACCGTACACCATGTTTACTAGCCAACTCCCCATGACCGACTAATTATATAGAATTTATTTTCTGTAAGATTTTAAGTCATGTTTTGCTGTGTAAAATATATATTTTTTTAAACTATAACTGAAGGGAAATGTATAATTAAAAGAAAAATTAGAATATATTTTCTAAATATATCATATTATGAATATTAAACATTGATGCTCTGAAAAAAATATTTCAACCTCCATTTGAATGTGGTACAAAGTCTTATACAAAACCAACTAATGTATCGGGGTTCGCAGAACTGAATCTAAAAAGGAGAGAATGAAAATTAATATTTAGAATGAGATATACTGACATGCTCTGGTAAGAACAACACAATTTTATTAAACCTGTCCAGCTTGCTATTTTACGCACAATGTGACTGTACAGTGGAAGATACGGAGAAAATCTTCGGGAAGTAGCCCAAAGAAAGAGATGGAGAAAATTTTCTTACTAAGAACCACAAATCAGAATGAGGCACTAGGAATTCTAGCCTCTACCTGCAAAGTAAACACGATTGAATAATGAATTTTATGAAACTACGGTAACGTGACATAATGAATATTTGATGAAAATACAAATTGAGATGTTGCTGGCTATCATATAATCACTTTATTTACTGCAGTCCAAAATAGCTCTACAGTAGACTGGCCAAACCACTGTCTTAGGTTTTCAGACGTGATTTTCTCCTTCTTCCAGGACCCCGACTTCCAGCAATCATTCCCTGCATTGATGAGATGCAAGATATCGTGCTTCTCTGGATGTCTCATCACATGTCCGAGATATTGACGTTTTCGGATTTTTATTGTTTTAATTAATTCTTTTTCTTTATTCGTCCGAACCATAACATCTTCACAGCTCTGTCCGTTCAACTGATTTTGAATATTGTTCTGTGTATCCACGTCTCGAATGCTCGACTTTATCAATCATTCCCTGCATTGATGAGATGCAAGATCTCGTACTTCTCTGGATGTCTCATTACATGTCAGAGACATTGAAGTTTTCGGATTTTTATTGGTTTAATTACATCTTTTTCTTTATTCGTCCGAACCATAACATCTTCACAGCTCTGTCCGTTCAGCTGATTTTGAATATTGTTCTTGTATCCATATCTTTCTATGTGAATGCTTCAAGTCGCCTTGTGAATTCTTTGGCAAGCGTGTATGCTTTCATTCTATAAAATAATTTGGGAACACGCAGCATCTGACCATTCGCATTAGTAATCGAAAGTTGAGATCATGACTGCATGACTGAAGATATAGCTGGCATTAGCTTCCTCATTTCGGCATTTGATTTCAACAGAAGTATCCCGGCCTTCATTTACATTGCACCTTCTTCTTCTTTTGGTGTCATGTCAGGTCCCCCCAACGTTGACTATCACCCGAGAGAAAGCGTCCCTGTCCTGGGCAGCACGAAACAGCTCTCCAACACTTCTTATGCCCGTCCAGTCGCGTATATTGCGGAGCCAGGAAATTTGTCTCCTTCCAACACCTCTACGACCCTCTATCTTGCCCATAAGAATCAGGTGGAGCAATTCATATTTTTCTCCTCTGAGCACATGACCCAAATACGATACCTTTCGGATTTTGATATTTGTCAGCAACTCTCTATTCACTCTAGCTCTTTAAAGAACTCTTGTGTTGCTGACCATATCCGTCCAGGGTATCCGGAGCATTCTCCGATGCACCCCAAGTACATAATACTTTATACCTTCTCTAAAATTCGGTATGTAGGTGCTAGGAAAAATTTATCTCATCAATACGTTTTGATTTAACATTCGTTCAAAATGTATTATTTGGATAAATATTTGGACTGCTGATTTATGACCGATAAGCTTTAGCCCCGGCTTGTTGCGATGTACGCAATAACGGCGTCAACACACGATTATGACAATAAAAGTGAGAAATGTGACAACAGCCGCCTCACCTTGTGGCTTCAATTTCAGCGAGATACTATCGGGCGTAAGTGGCGCTACGTCATCACGCGTGTTAAATATTCATGGAATTATGAGGTTATCGCGCATGCGTGCTGTCCCGAAACGGTACATGGCCATGGGGGGCGAGCGGTGCCAACTGGAGCATGCGCGCGCACCGGCCCGCGCATCAATCTGTGGATGGCAAATTGGCTATTATAACGTTTACCTAACACAATGTGTATAATTGCGGATGCGCGGTGAGCCACGTGGTTCTCGGAGGCAACGGCGTGACGCGGCGACTTTGACGTTTATGGGAATTAGGTTACATAGGCTTCTGTGTGAGGTTTTCTGGGCTATTCTGCCATGTGTATCCGATCTCTCTGTCCGGGGTTTAAATGTCTCAACTGAGGATGTTGGTGTTATGGTTAACTATTCTTTTTCTTTTCCAATTTCGAAAATAACTTATATCGATATGAAAAATTTATTCGCTTCAGTACAACTTGAATAAAATGATAAAAACCTTAAAAACATATATTTTAAATTTTCGCAAGGTTTTTATCATTTTATTCGACTTGTATGAAAGCTAATGAATTTTTCATAATCGATACAAGTTATTGTAATGATAGATCAACTTTTTACAAAAAATAAGTCAGAAATATTGAAAAAAAAAAATGCAAACTTCGATATTGCATATCATAGTTGCTTGAATATTTTCGATTCATTATCAAGACAGGAATGCACCTGCAAAGTTTTTGCTACTTGCTATGAGACACCCTTGGCAGCCTAATCTATTACTGCAATTTACTGATTGCAGTAGTAATAATAAACTAATTGCTTTGACATCTTTAAGAATAACTTATCATAAAACACATCCAAGTATTTTGCATAAATAAAATAAGGGCAAAAAATTCTAATAAAAAAACTTAATAAATATTTTACTACAATTTTAAAAAGTTCTAATCAACTAGGCGAAAACATTTTGTCTACAGTGCCACCGTATTCTAGAGCAGGGTACGTCGTCGTTAATCGCTGACTTGCAATACCGTGTCGAAAGCATATTATGTTTGTGTATTCAGTCGTATTCTGAAAAAGGTAATATTTATATTGCTGTATCTTGACAGTTATTGTATGACATTGTAATGTCGCCAATTTTGACGGTTTAAGTTTGACAGGTTTGAAATTAACTAACTAGCTAACCATCATGCCGTTTCCCCGCAGGGGTAGGCAGAGAGAATTGAACGCCACACTCGGATAGAAATCCTGGCACACCACTTTTGCTTCGGCCATATTCATACATCTTCTCATACAAGTTCTACGGTTGTTGGGGCTTTTAACGGGACCATCCTCAAATACTTGCAGTATCTGATCGTACCAGGTCTTTCGCGGACGCCCTCTATTCCTGTTGCCTTTAACACTCGCCTCATATATTTTCTTAACCATCCTTTCCTCGTTCATACGTTCCACATGACCAAACCTCCTCAGCACTCCTTTCTTTATTCTGTCTACTACACTACAGCCAGCATTGCATTCACGTCTAATTTGTTCATTCCTCACTCGATCGACCAAAGATTTTTCACACAAGCGTCTTAGTGACCGCATTTCTACCGCATTTAGTCTACTTTTATTCCTCTTTTGCCAATTCTAGGCTTCACTTCCATACATCAGGGTTGGCACTAGAAATTTGGTTGAAACGGATTGAAATTAATGAATTCAGTCCATCAGAAAGCTTTAAACGTCAAGATAAAATTTCGACGAAATTTTATAACTATCCATTACTCGTGAGTCATCTTTAAAATGCTATAAAAAAGGTTGATGTCGTTTCACCACAAAGTTCCACCGTAATTTTACGGCAAAAAATGATTGCCATCTTTACGATCTTACGAGCGGTTTTATGAATGGTACCACGTGACTCTTCTTCATTCATGTTTCGTTTTTTTTTTTCATTTGATAACCGAACCACTGTTGGCGAGGCATGGCACATGTTTATCTGTGGAATTTAAAAAAAAAACATCATTGGCACCGACCAAATAACAATTTATTTATCTACACTTACTAAATATTCCGAAAAAACACATTATTCACTCATTAAGCTAAATCTTAAGATATATTTCGTGACGCACATATCAGATTTTATATCGTATACAGGTATAATAAGAATAAACTATATTATAAAAATAAACTAATGATCCTGTAGAAATATGGTAAGCTTTCATTTGTACTGAATGCGCTTTTCCTGAGTATAAATACAATATTTCCAAAGCATTGTGTTAAAAAAATACCTGTGGGAATTATGAATATTTTATTTTATGAAAATACTACAAGTAACTAAGGGTGAAATTATTATGTTATAAAATTATACCACCTAATTAATGCAGTGGATTCAATTACATTTCAAATTTGTAACACATCAGTGTGAATTCAGAACTTCACGCGGCGCGACGGAGACGAGTATTGCGTTTAGTTGATATGAGGTTTAGGATAAATTTTGCAAAAAATAATGCACATCCTTATTATTGATGTTTCTAAATTCTCTGTTAGATAATTCTAAATAATACCATTTGGCCTTTGAATTGCACGTGGATTTAATAACTAGTGATACTGAGAACTTTAATAATTAATACATTGCACACCTACCTACTCGTAATTAATATGTAATTTATATTTATTGTCATTAAGTACCTACAGCTTTTTTGATAATGTGGATTGAAATCCCCGGCTTGTTTCATGTATAGTAAGCTCTAACCAAAAAGTCATATAATTTTTTTTATCGCTATTTATACATTAAAATCATCTTTTTCCCCAACTTTCAATTTAAAATTTCTCTCGATTAATATTATTTTATTTTAATAAAACTTTTATTATTAATATCGTATTGAATATCTTTTATTTTCATAATTTACGTTTACGTTTCTACTATATAGGTACCACTTATGCCATTTCTCCCTCATTTAAATACTCTTATTTTCTATTATATACAAGCATTTTGAACATTCCTTTTAACATATAATTGACAACTTTAATTATATGATCACTAGATTTTAAAATGAAGAAAAACTGCATATAATCGAAAATGAATATGAAATACAATAATAATGTATCTCTTAAAGTAATTTTAATTATCATTTATTGTAATCATACAGAAACATTATAATACACACCTGAATTCAAGTTCATATAACAACGCTGGGTGAAAATTAATGACAGGAAATAATATTTCTTAATGTTGCCAAAATGCAAACCCAATGCAGATGCTCTTCACTTGTATGGCAAAATCTCATGCATCTATCCCCATGTTCTGTATTATTATAGCTCGCCAAACTAATTTGTAAAAATGAATACTTTTGAAACAAAAGGTACGTACCTACTAATTTTATTTTTTAATTGGCTTGAGAATTATTTTTAAAATACTCCGTGAAATTAATTATAGATGTCTTAGATAGATGGCGCGTTTCATAAATCAGTCGACCGCTTCGCTATAATGACTACATTTATCGGATTAAAGATCCGATATTCAGATAATCAGGTGAAAAGGATGACCAATTGATAATTAATTATGCTGGAAAATTAACATTTTACGATCACTTAAACACTTTCATAAAATCTAAACTGAGACTATTATTTATAGTTGGATCCGGTCAAATATTTTTAAAAAATGGGTTTCGTTCTTGACCTTTCGAACAGCTCAGCAAAAACACATCTAATTTGTTCCACGATGATTGTATTGAACTTGAAAATCTAATTGGTCGTAGACAAATAATAATATTTCCAAGGATATCAAGATATCTAACAATTGTGTTTCATCAGGATTTCCATTCGAAATTGGAATACCTATAGTGAATATTTTACTTTATATATTTGATTTGATTTTAATTTTTAACATTACAGTAGGCCACGAGGCCCAATAACGCATTCAGAGGTTTCAAAAAATCGCATAAAAGTGTTGCGACCTCAACTAGAATCGAACCCAAAAATCCTGGTACGAGAAGCCAATTCCGTGCCTACTGAACTGCCATCCGCCATTATAGGACTATTCATTCAGTGAATGTGAGTAGATATTAAGCTGGTCCAGGGCGGTCAGTAGGTATTCTGTTCTGTTGTAGAGAACTCATTGTTGTCTGCGCCAATTTTTTTGGAACCGGTCTAAAACCGGTCCAAAGGTACGCCTCAAAATTTTCCTTTCAAAAACGTCCAGTGCTCGCTCATTCCTCTTAGTTAGTACCTACGTTTCAGCTGCGTATGTGAAAACTGACCTAATAAGCGTTTTGTACACTAATGTCTTAGTGTTTCTGGACTCCTAGTCCTCCTTAGACTAGTCCACTCTCCTTTACAAATCGCTGTTTTTAAACAGCGATTTGCGCTCACTCTGCGCTTCTCCTCTGTAATATTATTGTTGTCTGTTATCAGGGAGCCTAGGTATGTAAATCTTGTTACCGTTTCAAAATATTGACTCATTCTGTATATATTATGCTACACACCTATATACAATATGATGTTATACACTCTGTATATATAACAAAATATTATATCCTCCGCAATATTTCAACATCAGTTTTCAAATTTCTTTCCTGCTGTATGGCAAACCGCGTGATATTTTAATATTTTTTTGAAACCTCATGATGAAGCCTTATAGATTAAAATACTTATTTTAACATTTCTTGAACCGTTGTAATTTTTTTTCTAAATTATCCCATAAAATGAAGTAATGCCATTTAATACATGGGAATAAGAGACCATGTCACAATGCGTTTACTATATATTATACCTCCGTGAGTTATATATAGGTATTAAAGCTATAATAGGTAATATCTGTCTTGTTTAAAGCTTTACGACAACATCAATGATATGATATATAAATGTAATAAAAATAGTTTACTATTATTATTACATTTATATATTATATTACTCGTAACTTCAGTCTCGTTCCTCATATCCTATTTTAAAAAACTATCTACATTCGATGTAATTCTGGAAACCTAATTTTAGTTTTTATTTAAATCCTAATCTCAAGAAATGGAAAAGTATATAATTCATAAAATTAAAACAAATGTGTATCTTTTTACAACACTAACAAACTTAATACAATACGAGCAGATACAGAATTACCTAAATCACAAATTAACCAAAATGATTTTAATTTTAATTGTATTTACATAAGTAGGTACAATATTAAAAACGAAAAGCAAAATATCTAATATTACTCACCAAAAATATGAGGAAAGCCAGACACGTTCCTGTTAGATATTTCCTGAAGAATATGCACGGGCCCCGGTCGGCCATCTTTATCCTCGCCCGTCTCATGTCGTGGCCAGGATTGTCTTGGCCCTGAAAGTATTGAAAAACATATTTTATTTTGAATGTCTGAATTTTGAATAATTTGTTTGAAAGTTTTGAGCTCCTCCTTGTAGCGTCTACGCCAACATTATTTTTCTAAAACTAACCCATGGCCTCAAAAATGCACGTAGTTACGCAGAAAGTGCTAAAATGAAGTTTCAACAGCTCAATACTGTATCTTTATGTGCTGAAAATGTTAAATTGACTCTTAAACTCGTTAAAGAGTTATTTAACTGTTTACTTCGGCTGAAAATTTACGAATCCTTGGGCAACAAAAATATTAGTTAAAACATGCATGTGATACGGACGCATTATGCAACTTTTTAATTCTACTGTTACTACACGATAATAATATTGTAGAAAGATCTAAGGGGTTTGAATCTTTTCAACACCTCAGAAAATTCATGTTCATGCTTTATCAAAGTCATAAAACATTGACCCCACATAGAAAAAATTAGAACGGTTTTTAGCACATTTAGACAATTAAGTGGAAAAATTCCAACCTGTATAACGCGTCATGTCCTCGTAAATAAAAGTTTTTTCTTATAATTACATTAAAAATCACTAAAAATACATTTCTACATTGAGCGCTATGTAAAAAATATACAATAGAGAAATAAATATCGATGAATTAGGTTTTTGTATGTTAAAATTTTTAGAAACCGTTTTCTCAGTTCCATGTTTTTCGGTTGGATGTTTTCTGCATAACCACGTCCAATTTTCATTTCAAAAGCAAATAGAGCACTTTATTATTCTTAAGTAAATCTCAGACGCATATGTAAGCACTGGACTGGATAAGCGTTTTTACTGTAAAACTTTGGTTCCTCTGTACAAAAATCGATATTTTACAACTATTCACTCTAACGACACTTTGATGGATCTCTTCAAATACAATATATTTTCACGTGTCGTATCTAGGGGGAATAAGTGAAAATACTCTAAATTAATTAACGATCGATTCATTAATGATTAATTAATTATTCAGTCATTTAACAAAAATTAAACTTAACGCTATTCTTTACTCTACACTATTTCGGAATATATCACTCGTATAGAACTCATTATTATCGCTGGGTAACACATATTTATCGCTCGTAGAATATTCGTTTCTCGCAAATAGAAGTTGCTCTGGTTCGTTTCGCCAATTAAGTACTTCGCTCGATTATTTCACCTTATTTATCGCTTCGATTATCTCACAACTGGCCACCCTAGATGTCGTCACCCAAATGTTGTTATTTTTATACTTCTAGATTATTCTAGTGTCCCAAGGCGAAGGTTCACGTTGCTTCTCGGATGTTCCAGGCGTTTCCCAAATGTTTTAGATCCCCCTAGATTGTGTTGTAGGCCGTTCTCGGTTCTAAGATAGTGTTGTGACATATTACAAGGAATTTGGCTTGTCATTCCGTGAAAATACTGTCAATTATATTACTACCAGTTCAAGAAAAAGTTCAAGTAGCAATTCAATTTCAAAAGTGGATTATCACATCAATTATTTAAAGATTACGCACGAGATACGTTTTCGACGACGACATAAGAAAGATATCTTGAAGGCACTTTTTTATTATTTCACGTTTGTTATACATGTTTACATGCCCCATGTGAAATAGCCATAAATCAACGAGCGTGGAACATGGCTGCTCTTTGACACGAAACCTCCGTTTTATGAAAAGGCATGATTAATGGTGGCTGGGAAGTTCGGCGCTTTAGTTACTTTACGTTTCCGTTGCGTGTCTTGTGGAAGTTTACATTTTGTTAAAACCATATTTAATAACTGCTTTGTGTATACAGTGATACAGAACTAATCGCCTTATGAGAAATCAGTAAAATATTTTGTACCGAGACAATAACTGAATTTTTCAATTGACTTTTAAAAATTAACAAATATTAAAGATAATATAAGAAATAAAAAATACCTTTATTACAGACAAGACAATACAAGAATAGAAATACAAAATATTATAGACGAGATATTTAAGAAAAAGTGCTTCTTAAATAATTACTTGCTTTATGGTTTGAGTTATGTATGCATATTCAAATATGAAAACATGTAATGATCTGATTAATGAAAATATTTTAGCTATCCGATATCATTTACTTAAATGGTATCTATCAGTTAGTTAAATTCAATTTACATAAATGTATTCTTTACAAGTTTAACTTGTTTTAGTGATAATTCATTACTAAAATCTCGTTAATCCAAAAACAATTATGAAATGAAGATGCAACAAAACATTTAAAACAAAATTACTTTTTGTATATATTTAACATACGTAATTTTCGTTCATATTCTTCTGGTTTGTGTCTTCTGGGGTATTAAGCCGTATTATGTCGACCTTTCTGGCCGATGTTTCGAATCCCATTGCAGGGCTGATGTGTTCATGTGGCCGTGAAAACCTAAGAACATTCATATTTATCATCATAATATATGATGCTAAGAATATAATAAAAATGATTTCACTATCTAACTATTGAAACTGTTCTCATTCCTGCCTCGATAACGAGTCACAAAATATTCAAGCAACAATGACCTAATATAAATAGTAATGCAGATATGCAATATCAAAGTTTGCTATTGTTTCCAATATGTCTGACTAATTTTTTGCGGAAAGTACTATCATTACAGTTGCCTTTATCGATTATGAAAAAAATATTCTCTTCAACACGAGTCGAATAAAATGACAAAAATCTTGCGAAAACTGAAAATAGAATAATTCATGGTTGCTTGGACACTTTCTCCTCATTATCGAGGCAGGAATCTATGTGAAAGATTTTTAATACTAGCTGTGAGACATCTTGTATAAGTACGAATAAAAAATCAAAATAATTAATCACCTTTTTGTAAAAGGTCGCCGAAATTTCAAGCTCCCGGGGTAGCGTAACCCCCTAACCCGCATCCGAGGCTTTACGGTACTCCGCCTAGATGCAGCGGCCCGCAGACCCTTCGGCCGGGTCCGGGCAAGGTCGGGGGTCAGGCTCGGACGCGGGTACCTGTGCACGGAAATACCGTTCCGTATTCCGGAACTCACCTTCCATTTCGTTCGCTGCGTTGCCACGTGCTACTTTTTTTAAATGAAAACAACGGTCTTTATATAAGATGTATGTACGAGAGCGGGTAGATTTCAATATCACGGAAAAGTGCACGCGTCAGCAACGCATATCAACGATAAAAACTTATCATCTAATTAATGTTCAATTAAGAAGACTCGCCATAAATTACCTTAAATTTTTGGCTGCAATTCGCATTGTGTTCAGCATTTATTGGCGGTATTTAAAGAAAATGGTAGAGCGATTCGAAGACTTCTGGGCCATCTCGGTTATCTCTAAAAACAATTTTGGAAAAAGAACTGATAAAAAAGGACTTAACCATTGTACAGCGAAGAATGACCCACCGCAAATCCAGGGCGTTTTATATTGCTCCCATATTGGCCCCACACTTTCCCCATTCATTTCGGCATTATTTTAATTCTAAAATGGTGATCCTTGCTACTTTGCGGACGCTGTGTAAGCGGCGTAGCGAGGCAACCACGCAAAACCTTTTCGCTATCTCTGTGGTTCAAGGATGAGGAAATTAGAATGGAAGAAGGAAGGATGAGGAGGAATCGCGTTATAAAAATAAAACTCACCGTCTTCCCTTAGAGGTACACTGAAAGGACAGAATGCCACATTCTATCTTGTCACACCATTCTTGCTTCGGCCACATTCACAATGGTTATTGAGACTTGTAAATGATTATTCCAATATTTGTTGTACCTGATCGTGCCAGGTTTTAGGCGGACGCCCTCTGTTCTCGCTGATTTCATCACTTGGCCCATTTATTTTCTTAACCATCCTCTCCTCGCTCATATGTTACACATGACCGAGCCACCTCAGCGATCCTTTGTTTATTCTACATATCACGCTGCAATTCGCAGTTCATTCTTTACTCTATCGACCAAAGATTTTCCATACATGCGCCTTAGCAACCGCATTAGGATTGGCAGCAGAACTGCGATATGGATTCCTAGTCTTTCTTAGATTGCTATAGGCTATATGTAATAATAGCATTTGTCTTATTTCCCTCATTTTTAAATATGCCAATTTGGTTCAAATACGCAATTTGGTTTACATGGCGCTCATACGTAGGTATGTATAACTAGCAGATCGGCTATATGCTCGTAAATAAAAAAATATTTTTGCATATACTTATATACACAATTCCTATGGCTAAATAACTCATATCTGTCATAATATTGACAATTATACCGTTTAAAGACTAGTTATTCTAAAACAAAATCTACTTGCATTCATAAAGATACATTATTATAGATATTAAATGAGAACTGAGTTTAATGATATTTTGTATATTTCTTACTATTTAAGTTTCGAGAGAAACTTTATTTATTCCAAAGACCGTTATATCTTATTAAACAAGAAAGAGAATTCAAGTCAGTATTTTTTAAGTGACTTGTGATAATGCCAACAAATTTGGCATTACCACAAGTTTTATTAAATTTCATATCTTTGAGTGTGTAACGTGTGACGTATAACTAATCACACTATTTTTTCGGTTGTCATCAGCTCTTTGTGATAGTCTCACTTTAACTTCGTTTTTTTTTTTCATTATTTTTACAGTCCAAAAGTTTAATCAGATATATATATTCAAATGGTATTTTATAAAATAAACTCAATATTATTGTCTATAAACATAAACAAATTCAAAACAACAACTCTATACTTGTTAATTAATGACTGAGTGGCAATGTAAGGGAGGAGCGTATGGGAAGGGGATACCTGGTGACACAAAATTATCGATTAGAATCGAAAGAATTAAATTATATTTATTCTGGCATTACTTGTTTTCAATTGAAAATAATATTGTCGGGTTCACCTCACGTCGATTTATTGATAATGACTCATAAATCAAGGACATGACGCTGAGTTTATTTTTCAAACAATGTTAGGCAATTTTGCATTGCAATATTGTATTAACAATAACAAGTGTGCAGGCAAATTTTAAAATAGGTACCAAATATTGTTTATCATTTTAGTGGGTGATCATAATATTGTTTATCATTTTATTTTGTTTGCCCGTTTAATTTTTTTGTTTTTTTCTTAATATCTGTATCACGTACACAATGATCTTCATTCTTGCAATCAGGAGCGTGCAGTGAGAACGAGAAGCGTGACTTTTTCCTAAAAATATTTTTTCCTAACGGTCGTAATATTCCTATAATCATAATAAGTATATTATAATATTCTACCAGATGAATATTTAATTTCAATTTTTTTCCAAAATATGTTAAAATAAAAGTTATGTTTCTTGTTCTTAATTAATTAATTATTCCCATACGTAATTTTTTAACATTAATTTATTTTAACTTATTTAAGTTACAATGTTTATTGGATTATTATTTTTGTTAATTAATAATTCTCCAATGGAAAGGCCCCAAGAGCGTGTAGATAAAAAAGTAAATAAACAATAAATATTTAAAACCCTGCCTCGCATCAACTGGATTGCAGCGAAAGTGAAACGGAACTGCATTTAACTACCGCGCTTTGATATACTTTTATTGATATGCCTTGCCGCCTGCAGAGCCTCTCTGTAATCCAGTTCCATCATGCCTCGAGCCAACTTGAGTGCACCAATGATCATTTTGATGTCTGACATATAAATAGAACATTTTAAATTTTAATAAAAAAAAAACATGTATGTACAAGCCTCGTGTGTATTATATTTCATTAATTAATTAATATTGTTTTGTTTGATGAGTTTATTTGATGCACATTTGTTATAATTATAAACTATAAAAACTTGTATAAACTTGTATAAAGAGTTGTATAAACTAATGCAAAATATAAAA
Organism: Agrypnia vestita; assembly: GCA_016648135.1. Classification (NCBI taxonomy): domain Eukaryota; kingdom Metazoa; phylum Arthropoda; class Insecta; order Trichoptera; family Phryganeidae; genus Agrypnia; species Agrypnia vestita. The sequence continues at coordinate 34,194 of JADDOH010014935.1, read as the reverse complement.
GTAACTAGATGTTGTTATCGTGGAGATTTGGGAGGAGATGTCAAAATAAGCGAACATCGTTACTAATGGTGATTTACCGGTTATTTTGCTATTATTTTTTTGATTTTATTGATTTTAATTTTTTATTAATTTCTAATGTTTATAAAGCGGACAATTTAAAGAATTTGTTATCATGTGTGTGTTTAAATGAAAAATTATCTTTTTTGAAACAGATACATGTTTCTAAGAAATGGTTTGCGAAGTCTGAATAAGTATTACTTCGAGTTCATGCTTCCTTATCTTTGTTTTAATGTTTCTAATGATCATTCATATGTACTGTGCATCACATTCATTGCATTTTAAAAGTATATACATTACATACAATATATGTTATCAAAATTTACACTTTGTAACATAGATACTGCTTATATCAAACACAATGTTTAGAAATTGTTACATAGTTAATGCCCAAGAAATACGAAAATAATTTATAATAACCCTGAAGACCTTATTCATTTAACATTTGTTTACAAAATTTGTCTGATTGCATCAAATTAGAGGTCCAAAATCCACAGTTATTAAAACTGCAACACGAAAGACTTTATCGGATCAGCCCGGTAATGGGATCAAAGTTTATTTTGAATCTAACTGACCTTTTCATGTAGGAGTTACGGTTTCTGACCCAGGTCGACCCGGGAATACATTGGGTTCTCGATGTGCCGAGTCCCGGGAATGCTATGTCGAATCCCGAGACTCGAACTCAGAAACTGAATGTACTGAAAAATATTTTTAGTTTTAAAAATTAAATAAACGCTCATAATCAATTAATTTAAAAACTAAATATCGTATGACTTCAGTTGAAACAGATAGTTTTTTTCATTGCTGAACATAGACATATATGTAAAATTAAATTAAATTAATAACTTAAATATAAACATTTTGTTATTTTTAAAGTACTTTAAATAAATTTGTTTTAATGTGTGTATTTAATTTCTATATTTCATTTTTGTTAGTAAGTATAATATAGTATAATATCATAATCATTCATCATCATTCTTGGCACTACAACCCTTGGTGGGTCTTGGCCTCCTCAATAATTTTCCTCCACTCATTCGGTCTAGTGCCAGCTCTCTCCAGTTTCGAAAGTCTATAGCAGAGATATCTTTGAGGACGTTGTCACTCCATCTTAGTTTTGGCCTTCCTAAGCTCCTTCGCCCTGTTGGCCTTGAGTTTAGCAGGGACTTTGGTTCTTGATGCTCGGTCATTCTCTCCACATGACCCAGCCACCGAAGTCTTCCCAGTTTTATAAATTTTGTGACGTTTGGCTCCTTAAATAGAGTATTGAGCTCATTGTTGTAACGTCTGCGCCAAAGTCCATTTTCTAGAACCGGTCCGAAGATACGCCTCAAAATTTTTTCTTTCAAAAACGTCCAGTGCTCGCTCATTCCTCTTAGTTAGTACCCACGTCTCAGCTGCGTTCGTGAGCACTGGCCTAATAAGCGTTTTGTACACTAATATCTTGATGTTTCTGGACAGCAGTCTGGATTTTATCTGCTTTTGTAGGCGGAAAAAACAGCGATTTGCGCTCACTATGCGCTTCTGGATCTCCTCTGTAGTATTGTCGTTGCTTGTTATCAGGGATCCTAGGTATGTAATAATATATAGTATAAATATGTACAATATACATGGTTGGTACCCTCAGTATATTTCGATCAAATTGGATTTTTTAAATGTTCTTTTTTTTACAAAAACACATAAGGAAATCGTCTAATAATTAAAGAAATACTGACAAAATCAGATTGACAAGACATTCTTTTGCTCTTTTTCTTTTTCACAAGTTGTAGAAAACTTTTTCACAAGTCGTAGAAAATTTTTCCTGAATATTTGTAGGCTTAAACCAATAATTTGCATTGAGATAAAACCAATGGAGTAGGACGCAACGGAAGCACGTGCTTGGAAGGTGTGTGAAAGATTCAGTGATTTAGTTAAAATAGAGCGACGTAGCCTTATATTACTCGAGCAACCTGGCCACACCTCCGAGAGAGGAAGTGAGTCTCGCTGACATGAGAAAAATGCCAAAATAATTGCCATCACAGCAGGTGTTGGTGCTCTCGTTATAAAGTAATAATATTTTATTTGTAAATTGTAATATACTGCGCTGAAAAATAAAAAAAATGTAAAATACTGCGCTGTAACAATGAAAGCACGTACGCTAGCGTAATAAATTAACTGTGCACAGATAATAAGGTAATCGTTAAAAGAAATCATTCATTTCCAACATTGTATATATTTACCCACCTTTCTAATACAGATCTAAACTATTTTCGATAATGCCATGGCAGACAATGGTAGCTGTAAATCTTAAGCACAATGAGTGAAAACCATTAAATTGGATGTATAATAATCCTTTTTATTCCCCGCGCATATGCGATCACGTGAACAATGGCCAAATTTGGATCGGATACAATAATGATTTTGCTATTGTTTTAAAAATGCTCGTCATTGCTTTGTTACTTCTTAAGAAAGTTCAGACAAAAATACCAACAAAAAATGACGAAATTAATGTAATCACAAATCAAACCATTGTCAAGTTGCCGTGGACACTGAACAAAAAAAGTATCATTTACAACATTTTTTAAAATTTATTTATGTAGGAAGGTAAATAATAAAATCCATCATTACGTACAATTTTTGTTAATAGAAAATGATATGACATATTTATAAAAATAAATTAAATGTGATTCTAATATATAATATATTTTATTTTCATATTAGTCTAGAGTCTAGATACTCACTTTTCCTCAAATGCTCTAAGTTTCTTTTTTTATTGATTAATATAACATTGTTGTATGTGCATATATATAAATTAGAGTATTATAAATTAGACTAGAGATAGGCATCTCGCAGAAAGCTATTTGGGCTTATTAGTTCAGCGGAAAAATATTGGTGTAGTCATCAAGGGTTCTGGGGTTCGAGTCTTGCCACAAGAGACCAGGAACTAAGTCCTTTTCACATACCGTAAGCGCCTAGCTTACTTTGAAACTGATATGACTTTTATTCTATAATCACATCGTTGCGGCCCTTCTAGTATAGTGGGCATGACACTGGCATCTCATAACAGATCTGACTTCTGTTACCAGTGAGTTCAAAATACATTTAGTTTGGTGTTTTTGATGTGCAATATCTTTATGATCGGTTTATGAGACTAATTTCGTGAATGCGACGAAAATGTGTACCAGGAAGTAGAATTGAAAAAATGTTCCGATTTGAATTTATTAATTTTATACGGCAGATTTAACTCTGACATTAGGCATCGGAAAAAATGTCAAATTCGATAAATTAACCTATGTTGAATTTAGATTTCTAATATCTAGGTGAATACATATCTAAAAGCAGACTTGTTGGACATTAATTTAAATCAGTGTACATACGAGTATGTGCAAAATAGAATGATATTTTCACTTATTTTTCAATATAAAAAATTAAAAATTATTTCAGCATGATTTATTATTTTATATTTATTTCCAAAATATTAATTTCCTTTCATTTTAAATTTAAACTTATTTGTAAATAATACATACATCACAACAACTCGAAACAGTATTTTCTTTTGTGTCTGTCGGTATTTATGTGAACAAATTATTAAAGCTTTTTCAAAAGAAAAAAAAAACAGATATTTTCATTAAGATTAGAACTGAGAGTTGATTTATTTCGCGCCTCTCCACTCAGTTCATGATGCAAGAAAGCGTGATCCAATTAAAGTCAACAGATTAAATTTATTAAATCAAACGATGCAATTATCGAAGAGAAAAATTACTAAGTTTTATTCAAAGAAACATCGTAGCGCTTTATAAACGATTTTGTTCTACGCCTTTTAAAGTAACTAGGACACGAATAATGTTAATAAGTAAACCAATTTGAAAGATAAGAAGAGTTTGATACTAGGCAGGTTAAATATTTAAACTATAATTAAATACTACTTTCTTTGATTGCCCCATAGAAGGCCGCACTACAGGCTAGATCAGAGATTACTTACATTAAATTATGGGCTTTAGTACGCAGTGGCATTTGTACGTCTGCAGGGTAAATGTAATATAATGGACGTAATCAAAGACACTAAGTGCAAGATGCTACCTCTAAGGAAATATTACAATTACGCCTGTAATTTTTAGATTTTTAATCATAATAGAAAATAGGGGTTAAAAAAAGTATTGCAGTACACCACAAACGTATAATGACGAACAGGTTATTATTGAGGAATCTAGTATGTAGGTGTTTACTGCGTATGCAAATTTTCTATTTTTTAATGACTGAATGATTGATTTTTAGTACTCAACTTATCTAACGCAATCACCTATCATTTATGTGAGAAATGTCCTTTTGATTAATTGTTGAAATGTTTATTTGTGGAATTTTTATTTGTAAAATTGCTGACCTTAATTTTGATCCTGATATTCTTGCAGATACCCTATCACCATTCAAAAAGTCACTTTTACACAACAATTATATTTACAATAACCTCAACCCATAGAACATTAATCAATTATTTAGTTACATATTTTTACATCACTTTTATTTTATTTACTACACTAATTTATTTTTTATTATTATTTACTAATTATTTACTACACTAATAAACAATGCTAGAGCAGGTCGAAGACACTTGTAATTGGAATAATGGGCTGAGTTTGAAGTAATAGTGTATTTTAATTCACCTTGACATAAATGTATGATTTAATATGTTACCTCTATGTTTTGTATAAATATTTTTGAATATACAAAAACGTTCCTTAAAAAAATATGTTCTACTCAACATTTTCTATTCATTATCGCTTTTGGGTGACAGATATTCGGCAATATCCCCCACTGTCAACAGTAACCGAACAAGGACACTTTTTACAAAAAAAAAATATTATTTATATCATTATTTATATAAATAATGAAGATGTTCCCATATATAAAAATTTTTAATTAAATTTTAACTTAATATCATACCAGTGATTTGATATAATTAAGTTGAGAGAAAAATCACAAGTGAAAATAAATGAAAATAAAAATAAAACTGTAACCCCTTCAAAATCCATGTACCTACCCGTTTCATCATCAACCTCAAATAAATCGATTACATCTAATCTTTTTGCAATCTTCTCTATTGGCCTACAATTCGACAACGCCATAAAATCCATGTTTTACCTCCTCTTTATTAATGTCTTTTTCAATCCAAGTTCACCTCAGAATGTAAAATCTCATTTCGACTATATATCTAATCATGGCCTTCCATTGCATTCAGCTGATAGTACTTGACTATCCATCCCCATTCATAATACTGAATTCTTCAGCTCCTCACTCGGATTGTAGTCGGCTAGGCCGTGGAATTAATTACGCACAGACAACACGTCCTTACAGACCATTACTATTTTCAAAACAGACTAAACAAACGTTACCTTCCATCCTTTATCCATCTCCTACTCGTCCCGTAATCATGGAGCTAGTTTTGTCACAGTTACATTTTATACTGGAAATGTATTTTATCTAGCTGTAACCCGCCAAAAATATTTATATTTTACATGCCGGTTCCTTAAGAATAAGTATTTTACTTATTTATAACCGACACCCACGAAATAGTAATAACGACACTTATCAAAACATGTTTTCCCCTGTCGGCAGTTGATTCCCCTGTAGCGATTGAACGGAACATGAAATAGTTCGCGTCTTTGCTAAGTTCTATATGTACTGTATTTTTGATGGGTAATACAGGCTCGGCGATGGCAACATCATTATCGTTGCCGCCTTCTGGTTTGCTGGCCCGGGGTTCAGGCCCCATCTCCGGTCATTTAATTTGTTTTTTTAGCCGTGAAATTACGGACGCTACGTGAAGTTACGGAGACATACAGATAGACGGATGGACCGACGGACGGACGGACGGAATTATTAGATTTGATTGTTCAATTTAATTGTGTGGTTGGTTGGAAGAAATTTCCAACTGGCAATAAGCTCGCCGCTGCAATAAATAATATGTATACAAAAATGTAATTAATAAACAAATTTGCTAAATATTTTTCTTTTTTCTTAAGTGTTTGCCAATTTCCAGCCTCCCCTATGATTTTATTTAATTTGTACATACGAAATAGATAGGTAGATAGAAGCTTAAATTTGGTTTTAAATAATTTACTGGCGACGCATACCGTGAATTACTATAGAAGGAATTTTTCGATTTTCCTCAATACTGAGGATCACGACGCTCGGGTTGACTGTTGTCTTTAACAATTTATTACCATCTTTCTCTGCAAAATGCAGTTCGCATACGTATATGGAAATAAAAAAAATAAATGTTTATGTAGCGATGAAAAAAATTATGGATATATTTATTGTTGTAATTAGCAGTACCTATTGCAAATTTTCTTATAATATCCATATTTTTTGGACTGGAGATTTTGTGCATGATTTCTTCCCTTTTCACGGAGCCAGAACTTTTTTTACAAAATATGCAAGGCTAAAACTTCAACTTTTGAGATTTATATTTAGACCATTGAATATTTTTGGTGCCTGAGAGAGATGAGAGAGATCTTTGTGTAAATATTTTGGTGAATTTGGTGCAAGAGAGTGACAGTTTGCCTGTGACTTCATCAAGTGGGGGTGCGTTATTTGCTGGTAATGTTATGTCGGTAAAAAAAATTGGGGTTCTAATTAATACGTCTGATGGATGTCCAGGATGCAGCATTCTTTGAAAAATTCATTCGAAGAAAAAATCATAAGAAAGAATAAGTTTGGGCACGTGGAACGTACGGGTAGACAGAGGATGTCAAAAGAAATATGAACAATCGACGAGTGTGCATGAGAAGATGTTTGAAAGTGAGCGAGCCAAAAGCGGTATGTGGAGAGACAATAATAATAATAATTTATTATTATTAATAATTTAATAATCATTTATATGGCGCCTTTTTCGCGAATACTCACCTCAAGCAAGCACTAGCATGGCCTTCTATCCTATCTGCCTAACCTTAAAGCCCTAGCCTTAAATAATATCAAAATATCATCATTTTCCACCAACTGATGGAGAAGTGCGTGGGTATATATGATATGTGATATGAAAGAGTGAGATGGAAAAAATAAGTCTTCGATTTCTGTTGCTTGCAATCGGTCAAGACTCTGCATTCATTTTTGACCGATTTTTGCATACACCGCTTGACATGCCAAATTCAATCTAAATAAAACTGTTGTAATCATCACTCATATATTTTAATAAAGCAATATTTTTGATCACCCGTGAAAACTGTTTACAAATTTTAGCATAATTTCATAATACTAAAATTTTAGTATAATTTAGAAGAAACGGATTATTTATATCGGATGTAAAGTAAATGACAAATATGTATGTATATGTTTTCGTGGTTTATTTGAATATACAACTATGAAGTATATAGTGTGGTGTAATCTATAGATGCACAATTTTGTATACATGTACCTATGTACCTACATTCAAACTCTTATTAACCTTCTTTTCCGTGCTAGTCAATTAATTGATTATGAAATTCTTGAAATTTGTTAGAATAAAATTTACACAGGATTATATTATCATTCTTTTAAAAGCATTAAAGTAAAGATAATAATAATAAGTTCTGTTAAAAATGATTAGTTTGACAAAAATGATTAGTTTGACAAAAAATTTAATTTAAAAATTATTAGTTTGACAAAAATGATTAGTTTGACAAAAAATTTACACAGGATTATATTATCATTCTTTTAAAAGCATTAAAGTAAAGATAATAATAATAAGTTCTGTAAAAATGATTAGTTGTAATGAAGTATGTATAACTACAGTAAGTTGGTTAATAGGCGCAGAAACCTAATGCACTAATGGAACAAGAGATACATTACAAAAAAATTTACAAAGGTAGGTAATGAGACATATATTTCAATCTTAATATTAAATACAACGATTTTTATCGTGTTGACAAAATAATTCCATATTTCTCCAGACAAAATATTGCAGTTAGCAGAATGACATCGTAAGTTTTTTGTGGGAATCGATTGAAATGCAACCTTAGTATGAAAACTTTTGCAGGGCTGGCCATTTATCCAAAAGGATTTAGCTTCGAAATTATTTTTAAATTCTTTTAATAATAATTTTTTAGATTTAAAGAGTTAATTGTTATTTTTTCACCATGTGCGGATTATAAATATGTTAAATTTATTTGTTATTTTGTATAGATCCCCGAAATTTTTTAATCTTCATCTCCTTCTAGGTACTATTTGATTTATTGCTTATCATTTATTGATATTATTATTATTTTTGATTGTTATTATTATTATCAATGATTTATTTATTGCTTCGTATTTCGTGCTCACGATTTGTGATGTATTTCTTGCAATGTCAGCACTTAACTGATAGTTTTTTGAAAATTCATGAAACCCTAGATCTATATAAATAATATATCCTCCATTTAAATCTTTCTGAGATCATTTATTTAGAGTTTGTATTTTTTATTTATAATTCACACACAAACATATTCATTTATTCGTAAGATATTGGAATAGGGCTAACTAGTTTGTTGCTGCGGTAGGTCCTCCAGTCCTCTTTTTTCACACAACTTTCTTGCGTCACTCTCAAAGTTATCACTCATTCTTTTACGAGTTCTTCCCCGTGATTTCGTCCCTTTAGATTGCTAGTACATCGCCAAACGTAAATATCTTGGAGGAAGCATTCTTCAGATATGTCCGGCCCAGCGTAGTCAGGTGATCTTCGGTGTGCCCACGAAATCTGGTACTTCATACAAGACTAGTTCACCACCTGATTTTCCATTCTTAATTTTCCTATGCTGCTCCGAAAAATTTTTGGACTACCTTCCAGACAGTAAATCAAAGAATATATTTTGTCGTGTAGTAAAAATAATACAGATTACAAATATGGGCATTATATTTTTTGGTAACCTTTTTTGTGTATCTGCCGTATGATACTTGTTATTTTCAACGTTCAACATTATTTTATTGATCAATTAACGTATATTATAGATATCTCACAGAGACGAAACTGTATTTCTTATGGGAAAGTAGGTATAGAAGTCATTTGGGTGTACATAGGACTTATGACCTATCTTTATGGTTGGCTTAAGTGATCACTTTACACAATGTAACATTCGCCATTTCCACCCATGATAGAATATACCATGCTTATTCATTTTTTGGAAGTTGTATATATGTTCAAATTGCGTGGAAAGCTTTCACATTCGAGTTGTAACTGCCTTTCCATGAGGCCTGTACAAAGCCATTTTCATTCCCCTAAATCCCCATAGATGTCGCTAATGAGATAATCTACAGTTGATTTTACGGAATTCACGAGTTTCAATAAAAGTTAAATATAATAATAATAACCCTGAAAAAATTCCAATTGGAATTTTTTCGTTCAGCTGTCAAAGTGTTTTAATACAAGTCAAATAAATGATAAAAAACCAGAAAAATTTCCAATTGGAATTCGAAGGTTTTTATTATTTTATTTGAATTGTATTAAAGGGAATGAATTTTTCATATTAAATATAAGTTACTGTAATGATAGTCCAACATTTTGCAAAATATTGAAAAAACACGCAAACTTTGATATTGCATAACTCCATAACTATTAAATAATATTAGATCATGGTTTCTTGAACATTTTTGATTCATTATAAAGGCAGGAATCTACCTGTAAAGTATCATGAACTAGCTCTGTTACACCGTGTATAACAAAAATTAAATTATCACTCATCCTGATCAGGACAAAGTCTGTATCAGGCAAGATCCATGTTAAAACATATTTGTCGCAAAATGTTAACCTTCTTCAACCCTTTACGGGACCATGCCGTTAACCCACCCTAGCCAGCTGGCCGGGCCCAACGTCAGAGCTTCTGGCAACCCTGGTGCGCAGACAGGGCCGGCGCATTTCCGAGAATCGGCAGGAATCTGCGCAACGGTAGTGACCCCTCCCCCGCGCCGCTCCCCGCCGGCCGGCCAATCAGAGCGCGCCCCTCGCCCCCCACCCCTCGGCGGCGCGACCCGCTATTGGCACATTTTTCTCGGCGACCGCTTCGAGATCCGGAAGAAAAAATTATTTCGCGAATCACGAGGCTCTCGGCAGAAATAAAACCGTCGGTTCGCGGGGCTTTTCAAATGTGTGAACTTTTCCGCGAGGTGTCCGCGCATTACGTATTAGCCGCGTGAGGCTATTCGGCTGTATTGGAATGCGTCGGGCGGCAGCTGATAACCCCGAAGTAGCAATTCGAAACCCTTTCATAAAAAAGTGGAAAGACTTTCACTTATTAATATTTTTAACGTAATTAATAACACGCGTAAGTTTTAGTATTATACGTACATACAAAACTATTTCTTTATAAAAATCTATTGCGTATTTTTGGAAATATTGTGAAAGCGAGAGAGATAAAAGAAAAATAATAATTCAGAATATTTTGAGTTTGTTACCCAAATGACTTCTATACCTACTTTCCCATAATTAACAAACTCAAAATATTCTGAATTGTAAATACTGGTAAAAAAAGGAATTTAACAAAAATTGGAAATAATATTTCCTGGCGTATCCTAGTGTAATGCAAGTATTCGGATGAATTTCATTACACACAATAAAGTATATTGCTCCCAAAATTCCGTAAATCAATTGTAGATTTTCTCATTAGCGACATCTGTGGGGATTTAGGGGAATGAAAATGGCTTTGTACAGGCCGCATGGAAAAAGAACGCTTACAACTCATATATGAAAGCTTCACGCAATTTGAACATATATACAACTTCCAAAAAATGAATAAGCATGGTATATTCTATCATGGGTGGAAATGGCGAATGTTACAATTGTGTAAAGTGATCACTTAAGCCAACCATAAAAAGACAGGTCATAAGTCCTGTTACACCCAAATGACTTCTATACCTACTTTCCCATAATTAATACAGTTTCGTCTCTGTGAGATATCTATAATATACACTAATTGAAAAATAATAATTTGAATTAAATTTTTAACACTACAAAAAGCCACAAACCCCAAGTACTGAATCACAAAAAAACCCTGACTTGAAAAAATCACAAAATATATTCTGAACCTTACGGAAAATCTAATGCGGGATCCCCGGTACGAAAATCCATCGTAATTCTGACACAAAATTTAAAATCGAACTTAACTTATAACCCATCATGTACTCATTAATGTTACACATAGATATAAAAATGTCGACGGAAAAAACATATTTAAAGAAAATATCATATATATTAACGTTAGTAAGTAAGAAATATGTAATTTAAAAAAAAATGCAAAATTGGCAAACAGCAATTATCTATTATATATGAAACAATTATATTATTATGAACAATAAGCGAAGCAACAGCGAGCAAGTCTCCAGAGCTACAATAATTAATATTGATCGAATTTTGTTTTTCCAAAAGCAATCCAAAATATTTATCCAGAAAGTTACTGGATTAAACATATTAATCTCAGTATCCGTAAATCCCGGAGGTTTGAGTTCTCTAGATACCCGAAAAAAAAAAAAAATATATATATATATAGCTATTTATTTTTTTATTAATAGTAACGGGATTCGAACCCGTTCTATAGATCTAATTCACTAAATAATCATATTAAGGTATTAAATTCGGAAAAACATTAACCTAGTTACACTTACGTGAGTTTAATATTTTTATATTATTCACTATTTAAGTTTCGAGAGAAACAGAACCTCTCATCGACATGTGAAGTATCAAACTGACTCCATTTAAGTATAGAATTTTTACATTGAATCGGTTCAAATTTAAAAAAATTAAGTTCAAATAAAAATAATGGTTTAGGTATTGAAAAAATGATCTGAAGTTACTGGTGCAAGGATGATTGTAACGGAAATATTGAGAGAAGGGGAGAAGAGACAGTGAAAGTAACATTGTTAAGTAAATTAACACCCATAATAATAACAAAGTTAACGTTTCTCTACAATACAAATGCCAAATCCATCAGTAGGTAATATAATATTAAGGTATATTTTTTAGATGCGTATAAAATAATAAAATCCGTATTTCAAAACAATATTTAGATATCTACGGGTGGGCGTGCGTTAATGCCAGCGCGTATTCATTTATGCCATATCTGTTCGTATTTAATTGCCAGGAATGATTTTTCCTTAATGATATTTGTATTGAGTTTCTTAAATCAATCAAATTAATTTATAACATATAATTTTCATCCAAAATTTTAATACAAGTAGCTTTTTAATCTCAGAACGTCACCATCTCATCATTATTATTATGTTATTTTTAAAATCAGTACAGTATACGTATTGAAAAATATCACGTCACATTTTTGCTATTTTTGACTCATTTTAGTTCTCAGATTACAACGGCCTATCTGTAAACAAACATATCTGCGGGCGAAAGGAACAACCGAATTAGTCAATAAAATCGAGTTTTGAGTCAAGCATGCAGAGTTGTTCTTTAGATACAGATCTAGGAAAGAAAAATTAGATGAGTCACAAAGTAAACAAAACTTTTTTCAATTTTTTCAAATAGAACAAATAACATAATTAATTATTTCAAAAAAATTGGCAAGAAAAAATCACATTAGTCAACTTGGTTATCGAATAATATATCATATTTAAATAGCAAAACATACCATGACGCCTTGGAAATTAAAGATTCAAATACCAAGATCCATCCAAATATCCAAGAGAGTCCATGTATAATTAACATGTAAAAAATTAAGGCAATATTTGTCTAATGAATTTTAAAGCCACTATGTTCATTTAATATTTTGTGTATTTTACTTGTACTGAAATGTTATACATGTTGTGAAATTTAATAAAATTTTCATCATAAATCAAATAGAGGCGGTAAAGAGGGTTAACTGTACTTCGAAACGCATGCCGTATTCTTCAGAAATATAATAATTATGGTAACCTAGAAACATTGGTTTGATCATGATGAACATATGAGGGAGGAAAGGGAAAAATATGTGGCGACTGTTGAATATATCAGGGATAAATGGCATCCGCGCAAGACCTGGCATGATCAGAACAATAAAAAATTGGAAGACGGCTCTGTTTAAAGTTTCAAAAGCTGAAGAACGTGCAAGAGAACATACATGAAAGAGGACGAGGCAAGAATTCTATCCTGTAATATGTCTGTTAGTTATCGAACCCACGAACAATTGTTAGCTACCTAGGAAAATAACTCGTTTATGCAATTTTCCTTATAATTATTTTACTTGTAATAAAATATTTCTTCATCGATTTGACGGTTATTTTACGTGCACTGTAATTTTAAAATAATTTGACTATTTCAGGGATGGTTTCAAGCTTTCAAATAACATATTAAGTAGAGAATCTTAAAATATTTTGAAGAGAAGTTCCAAACACGCGCCTTAGTATCTACCAATTGCAATGCTGAAGATATTAGCACTTAAACTTCTCGGAAAAAAAATGTGATGTGTATGTGTACCTACGTTAAAAATGTTTTGGAGAAAGGATGTATGATAAACGTTGTCAGAATGATACGCGTAGAAGTCATTGTATTCTGCGGAAACTTTTCACGAGCCACGTGACTAGTAGATATAAAAAATATACTGTTGGTTGCATTTTTTAAACCGCAAAGCTATAAATAAATTTACATAAATACTTTTGAATGCAGTCACCGAGGATTACTAATTTAGAATGTACCGAATTCTAGTTTTTATGTACTTACATATCCCTTCCAAAATCATGTTTCCTATAAGTTTATTGACTATACTTCTTTAAATATCTAATTCGGTACATTCTAAATTAATAATCTTGATGACTGCATTAATTTTGTTTTGGATATTGCTGCCTTACTTTTGTACCCCACATATTATCAATTATCAATACTTAAGTAATGACGATTAAACAAAAAAAAACATATAATATAGCATAGGTATGTTTTTTTACAGCAAAATACCCCAAAGATGCATATGTTACTTCCGGAGAAAGCTGGAAATAAAGGCAGTAAGATATTTCGCCACTTCTTCTTATTCGTAGTGATTTCATCAATTGAGCAACGAGTCATCGTATACATTGTGCTACAGACGGCGATGTACGATCCTGACACTCTGTAATTGATAATGGAAATTGAATTCGCTGCCAATCTATAGAATCATTAATTTAACAGGCAATAACGAATTGACATCTAAGTGATCTTTTCACACGATTAATCCAACACTGACTAATGTATTTCCAGCGCTCACATTAACATGTGTTTATAATATGGAGACGGTTTATTCGTTTCTATTTACGTGTCGTTAGTATTATAATGCATTTAACTGTACTTTTATAGTATTTTAATCGACACTCGTCGAAAGATTATTATTGATTTTTATTTATTTTCTTATATACACCTTTTAACTGATTACCGCTTTCAACGTGAATATGAAATCTAAAATATCGTATGTATTTTTACATGCTTTTAATTAGCTCTCTTTATCTGTTTGTTTGTTCGTTGTTGTGGCAAACTCTTATAATTGATAATTAATATAAATAAACTTTGTTTACACAACTTTTTTATTGAAAAAATTCACCATGTTTCAAAGCCAATGACTTTTTCATCAGGATTAATAATTGATTTTTCACTAACTTACCGACTAGCTAGAGCTCTGAAACTTACAACATTTACCTACGTAAAGTGGATGACCATACATTATTGACGTAATTTGGTAATTATTCTGATTAAAATTTATAATTTCCCATTATTATTGAACATTAAAAGTGCTTGAGTAGCTTCGAGATTTATCAATATTAAAATAAAAAATGTTACGATTTCAATTTTTTTAATTTTCAACGTTGACATTAAGCGTCAAAACTAAATGATAAATTCGATGAATTGTATTACGTTGAATTTAGATTAGTGATATCTCCGGATAACTTTGGTTTTGACAAAAAGGATAGGATACGGGTTCAGTGAGTGTTGATGTGTAATATAAGCAGTATTTTCTACAATTAACCTGTCACCCCAAGTGCCATTCCTTCACCTTCTCGTGGTGAAACTGTTACCCTATATTAAAAGCATGTCTTAAAAAAAAACCTTTTTAATCCACTTGTTACATATAATTTGTATATAATTTTGTATATAACTTCATATATAAAATAATCAAAATAAGGAATACTTTGGTCCATATCTGTATATTACCATTCATTATGATGTAGATTTTTGTATACACCAGGAACATTGCACAGCTTCTGTTTCTGAGTGGAACCTCTCTGAAAACATTCCGACGGAATATCGTCTTATATCTTCAGAGGTGTATGGTAGTATAACAGCAAATGACAAACGGTGTATGGGGATACAAACCTTTGTTTATAGTGAACGAAAGAATATGCACGTGTTTTTAAATTAATTACAGCCAAAATCTAATCACGTGCTTAAAACATCTTTTTTCCATTAAAATAAAGTTCCACAGGTTTTAACTCTCATTTAAATATATTACAGCCTATTATCCAAATTCATCCCCCATTCTCAATCAACTTTCTTTCTCATGGACATTTTTAAAATATACAAATATTCACATTCTCTACTGAATTTACTATGTATTGTATCTTTCCAATTAATTTACTATCTTTCCACCCTATTTGTTCTTTCACCTGATACCATTTTTCCGCACATGACACATTAAATATGAAGCTTTTCGACATATCGGCAAACACACACATAAATATGTATTTTTATT
The DNA here is from genome assembly GCA_016648135.1 of Agrypnia vestita. Classification (NCBI taxonomy): domain Eukaryota; kingdom Metazoa; phylum Arthropoda; class Insecta; order Trichoptera; family Phryganeidae; genus Agrypnia; species Agrypnia vestita. Next base: position 18,520 of record JADDOH010014935.1, on the reverse strand, counting down.
TAAAACATACCCTTTAAAATAAAGAAAAAAATTAATTACCTCTTTTGTTGAATCAGGTCTTTTCTAAACTTTCATATAATATTTATTAAATATGCGGAATCACATCTGTAAGTAGACCTCTTTCTACTTAATAAAGACAATCGAATTAGTATGTGTAAGCCGTGCGCACGACGCACATTACCTATTTAGTTGTGTTGGTGTTTACGGGTATAAACACCAACACAACTAAACAATGTACCTCGTACTCACGGCTTAGACCTATAAATTAGATAGTCTTTCTTAAATGGAAAGAGGACTACCATAGATGCACAATCTTTCGTGATTTTATATGATATTCATTCACCATAAATAATCTTAATAAATTAACAGAGATATCAACGCATGCGTACAATAAACAAAACCTAATTTATTTATTTTTTTTAAATAGAGATGCGAACACGGAATACGTGTCACATCAATATTCTTACTATTTTCAAACTAAGCTAAACGCTTGTGCTATGAAAATAGGACTAATTTGCTAGTCTGGAGTGAGGTTCGAACCCGCGACCTTTGGATCACGAGGCGAGTGTCCTAACCACATGACCAACAAGCTACTCATTAAATAACTATTTATTAAATTAGGTTTATATTTATTTAGGTATCTTCCTAAAACTTGTTTTATTTTGTTACAATAAATAAGACGTTAACAGTGGTTTTAAGGCCTATTTAAATATTTATTCTTTACACATGTATAACGCACCTCACAATAAATAACGTTACAATTTTGATTGGAAAACGTCGCACGTCATTAATACACCCGTTAAAAATATAACATTACCCACTTAAACATCTTGCTAAGCATTTGATTCTCATTATTTTTCCATAAGAATATTAACCGCGTGTGGGAAGTGAAACAGACACCTTTCATCTCACAGTCAGGTGTATCGGCTCCCTGACTTGCAAGGTAACATGTATGGCGTTCGACTCCTACGCGGTTAAATTCTTCGATCACTTAGAAAGATCAGTGATCAACATTTCGAGCTTTTTCTTCATGATAGGTATGTCAAATAAAATCAGGAAAATTACCAAAAAATTAAAGACAGAAAAATAATTTTGTTAATAAAAATATTTATTTATTTAATTTAGACAAATTATAAGTCCCAGGGCTTAACACCAATATGAGCTGGCTTAACTGATCTATTAGCAACGTTAACCAATTCCACCGTATGAATATCCACACATTATCAAATTTTGAATGTTCTATATTTATGTTCAAATCTGAGATCTTTCGTTTATTCGAATGGACCATTATAAAGACATCTATCATATAAAAAAACTTCCACAGATGTTTCTCATATTCATAGCTTCGTCTTTGCGAGACTGTATAATTTTACTTAATTAATTAATCTGCCCTCTGGGGAAAACTCCAGTGACTGTGTTCTTAGAACATATTTATATATAAAAATATTTATTTATTTATTTATCAACGGCCTAGTGCGCTTTTACAGTGTAATATAATATGTAATACCAAAAAATTAATAACAATAAAACATATTAAAACAAATGAACAATCATTTAAACACTTTAAGATAAGTAATCTAATAATCATGTTATTTTTTATGGAATAAAACAGTATTTTCGTTACTATAGTAATTAAATAACCCGTTATTTTCTAGACCTTGAATCAAAACTGATAATTATTTCTATAAATAATACTAATTTTAATAATCAGTAATAATCAGTTTTCATTCATAACTAATCACAAAATCCCTTGATTAAACCATTCAAATTGAAATGATTCAAGATTATCGAATACACTACATAAATCTTTGCAAAAATTAAGAATGATTAGGAAGATCAAATTAAAAAGTAAATCAAAGTCTATCTATGAAAATGCTTCTCACCATCAAAAAGCGAAAATCATATTAATTAGAAGTTGAAAAATCAATAGTCAAAGATATTATTTTTACCTCGTTCCATTCAACTCGCGATATTTTTTATTCCGACGCAGACTGATGTGTTTGTTCAATAGATTTGCTCGTGTCTACTGATATCACATCACGATCAGGTGTCCTACATTTGGTTCGTACTGCTCAGCAACATAATTCGAGTGAGGCAAAGTAATGCTAATATAAAAAGCCTTTTATTTTCTAACCGTTGAATTCACATGGAATCCACGCGCTACAACTTTTGAGACGGTGTCTTGAATTTATTCATAACTGGATTTAGCTACTATCCACCTACGAGTTAGACGTTGAACCAGATCTATTCAATTGAAATCGCAAGTTTAGTAAAATGATGCTTAGCAAAAAGTACATTTTAGGTACTTTATAAAAAACAAAATACGATATTATTTTTGTTGTTCAGTGTCTTCATTTTACGTCTGCATTTCTTCAGTAATGTCTCCACGTATCAGCCGTTATTCCAGTCGGAATTAACTTCACAATGCCAAGGTTCCACTTGTAAGGCAGTGAACTTGACCACCAGGTAGTCCGGCGTTTAATGTTAGTACTATTTACCCCAATCCGTTCAATGACAGGCATTTGTAACATTTAATCCGTGTGGAACAACATTAAATCCGTATATGGATTATGAAGCTTATTAAAAATGCTTTATTTTTAGACATCTTATTTAATAAACTGCTTTTTGCAACAGTTTGAAATATTGTCGGTGGCTTAGTACTGACACTCAATTTGTTAAGGTTATCTGTTTTGAAAGATACATTAAGAAAGCACTAATATATTATAGACTTTTTATTATGTATTATTTTTTAGATATTTTCAGTTATATTTAAAGACGTTGTTTATGTTCTTCGTTTTATTTTGAATAATTTTATGATTTCTTTACTTTGAATATCTTCCGAATCACCTAGCTACATTATTCGATTTGAGAGTGCTTTTCTTTCCCTGTGGAAAAATATTTTTTTGAAATTCCTGTCGCTAGTCAAGATCTCCTACCAAGAACTAAACCATTTATGGTATAATGTGTTATTTACTGATATATGTATGAAAATGAAAAAACATATTTTAAAAATATGAAATTACACGAATTAAAAATATGTGTAAAACAATACAAAGATTTTTTTTAATACAGCGTATATAGGCGACGTGCATTACAGTTATCAAAATCGTAATTTTTAAATTTTATTTTAAGTCCGTGAGAAATTCCACTTACAGTAAAATAAGTTGTAAGTGATTTCTTTACAAAAAGAGTAAGATAACAATGAACGGTAAAGTATATTTTATTGTTCTTTGAATCGTTAATCCTTATTCCATTCTATAGCAGTTTTTCCGACAGCAAGTTTTAAAAACAATTTCATCATTGAAGTTATTGAAACATTTGTCGTATTTTAATTAGTGGATTTTAACAAAGTAGATTAAAACGATTTAGTTTTGATACATCAAACACATCATCATTAACTTTGTTTTATCATTTCTTTCGCCAGTGTGATAGTTATATAATCGTAAATATAAATGATTATCTTTCTTTTACAAAATTCCATTTTTAATTTCAATTTTTTTTAATAATTTTATAAACTGCCTGTCTTTAAAATTGCTTTATAAATGGTCATCAAATTTAGTTTTCCAAATTATCTAACTTGAGATTAACATTATTTACCTATAAAATAGATAAACTCAAATTTTTATTAAAAATTTTATTATATCCCTCTAAATGACTCAAAAACTCAGAAATAAACTTTATTAAAATTTATTTAGTACAAATTTTTAATAGTTAATATACCTACATACCTTAAGAATGTCAATAAATAAGCGTTTTAAAATATGTTCTGACCATGTTTTAAGATACCCGCTTTTATTCACTGCCCTTTCCCCGCCTCTCCCCCATTAATAGATTAAACAGATGCAATCGGCTGTGTCTAGACATGAAAAGTAATCATCAAATTGTTTGTCCACTGGACCACGGAGGCTGGGCGGGATGATAAGGCCCGTGAGGAATGCGGGACGATTACCGCACAGCTTTGTGAAGTAAGGATTTTCGAATCCAGGTCAACGATCGCCGGTCCTTAGAGGTGCAGAGCGCGCGCGCACGTGATACGAAGCACCTCTCGCGGCCGGCCTCTCGTGCCGCCGCGCCGCGCCGCGCACATCGCGTACCCGTTATTTCAACGTTTAGTGCGCGTTCATAATCAATAGTTGTAAACATTGTTATTTTTAAAATTATTCCTAATATTATTTACAATTTATTTATCATCAAGACATTTTTTATAATTAATTATTATTTATTTATAAAACGTGTTTTGTGCATTATTTAAAAACTTGCTTATCAATTATTCCTTAATTATGTTTACTGATTTGCGATATATTTTTTTGTGGATATTATTTACAGATAATTTTATCAATAATGCATTATTTATTTTTTATTTATCATAAAAAGTGTATTACGTATTGTACAAAAATTTGTTAATCTGGAACTCATTCCTAAAATTGTATTCATTGATTTGTGTCAGTCTTAATATTATTTATTATTTATTATTTATTATTTATTATTTATTATTTATTATTTATTATTTATTATTTATTATTTATTATTATTATTATTTATTAGTTATTATTTATTATTTATTATTTATTATTATTGTTATTATTTATTATTATTATTATTATTTTTATTATTTTATATTTATTATTTATGATTATTATTATTATTATTATTATTATTTATTATTTATTGTTTATTATTTATTATTTATTATTTATTATTTATTATTTTTTATTTTTTATTTATTTTTTATTATTTATTATTTGTGTGTATATATGTCGCATCAACATTCTTACTATTTTCAAAATAAGCTAAAGCTAACTAAAGCCATGAAAACAGGACTAACTTTCTGATGTCCTGGAATAGGGCTCGAACCACCGACCACAAGGCAAGCGTCATGACTTTTCTTATTTATTTATTATTTACTTTTTATCGTAAAATGTGTATTGTGTAATTATATCATATACCTACTTCTCGCTACTTAATACGATTTCGCCATTTGTTTTTTTTTAGGCTGACTAATTATTATATTTTTGTTATGACTAATTATTATATAATTCATGCACTTTTGAAATAGAAACATAAAAATTCCGTCATTTTTTGCGGGCCATGGCCAGCTTTATCATATTTTTTGGAATGCAGTGATGTTTTGCTAAAAGTTCCCGTTTAATATTGTGGAAATAAAATAAGTGAATGCAAGTCTCTGAAATTCTGATGCATATAATTTAAGGAAAAATACCAGGGCAAAAATTTAAGTGCATAATTTTTTCGGTAACATTACTCTCTCCGTACAGTTATTCCCCGCTGTGTACAACGGCATTATAGCGAATATGGCTTTTAAAGGTGCTAATCATCTTCTTCTGTAGATTTTGGAGAGCATTTATTATCCATTAGCAGCGTGCAGGTATCGAACACCTTCCAAAAAATATTTTATTAAGTAATTTTGTTTTTTATTCAAATATAGCAAATTTATTTTGTGGTAACATAATTATAATTGATATAAATTAACTTCGTTAAAACCACTTATTTATTGAAAAAAATTCAACATGTTTCGAAACCAATGGCTTGAATCCTGACGAAGAAGCCATTGGCTTCGAAACATGTTGAATTTTTTTCAATAAATAAGTGGTTTTAACAAAGTTAATTTATATCAATTATAATTTTGCTTTCTTCTTTATTTTTTCATACGTTTTATATTTATATGCAAAATCCAAAATTATATTACGCTATAATCGTCGGTTGTGAAGAATACTCAATATCTCAGATCTGTCGCCGTACGGCAGTTGTCCATTAGACATGAAACGTGACTGCTATGAGTTTCTATCAAAATGTTACATTACTTATTAAAATTATTGTAAGCGAATTTCTGGTAGAGTATTTTTTGCGTTAATTGGTTGGGCTATACTGTACTGTTGTAGACTATTTATATATATATTTTTTCGCATTTAGTATTAGGTACAAAAAAATTTACTGTGTGATATTTTTCGATTAATTATTTAATTAAAAAACATTATGAATTTCTAAAAATTCTAATAATTGTATACCTATGTGAAGAGATTAAGTATGGATTAAACTAAGTTGTAAATTTGAATTATACCAATGAAATATAACTAAACTCGATTGTAAATAGATAATGTACATACCATTACCATTACCATTTCAATACTATCAAGTTAACTGTCGATAATATAGTCATAAACAGTTCAACCCAGATACAATTTCTACCATAATTGCATCCAGCAACTTGATCTACCGTAACAAATTCCTGATATTCATATAAATATATCACTGATTATACTTGACTGGAAGCCTGCGTGACGTGTATCCGAGCTTCGGAAGAATGCGACACCAATTTTAGCACAATGCTGAGAAACGTATTATGTGTCAAATGTGACACCGGCAAAGAGGTTAAGGTAAAAATATCAAATATATGTTCACAAAATGGCCAAGTACTCGCGATAATTATTAGTATTCATTTGATAACGAATGCATAGAATTTCTTCAATGCGTTATTGATATTTTAACTAATTAGCTACTAACAACTTTTAAGAATGAAAAACTCAAACTGAGTTTAGGTGAAGTGAGTAACACTAGTGGGAGTTTCAATTATCGATTGAACATAGTTTTGGGATATGTTTTTCTGTCAATAAAGAAGAAAATATTTAATACATTTTCCATTTCAAGGAACGTTTTTTAACGTTGTTTTATTGCTCATTTTAATTTTAATTATTTAAGAATTTTATAAAATAAAATGATAAATTCTCATTTAGGTATGCATGTGACAGATGTAACATTCAGATGTGCTAATTTTGTGACATTACATTATATTACTTTTTTTATACTATATATTTATTCTGTACCAAAACAACTAGTATAATTTTTCAATTCGGTTGTTTCATATCTATTACGAACTCTTTTACTATATTATTTTATACCTAATAAACAAAGTATATTTTTTATTAATTTAATAAAAATGTCACCAAAAAATCGATAACGTTTGCAAAATGTTATTGACAATTGTGCATGTGGCAGATGTTATTCAAAGGAAATTTGGTACAAAAGAAGGCTCTACGAACGATGGAACAGAAGTCAACTAGAACTTTTCCGCTACCCAGCCGGAGCACATGGAAGCCACAAGACTTCTCCATTGACTGGCGTCTAGCTCTTCTCTGATCTTCTATGCCAATTACATACCCCCGTTTCGCCGTGAAAAACCTATGTTTAGTCGTTGCATGGGGACCAGTAAGCCGGATTTATATTGTATTGTTTGTCATTGAATTGTAATGCTGAGAATGCTCTAAAGCCGTCTTAAGATATAATCGTTAAATTCGATACATTTTTCTTAATTCATATTATTTATAATAACTCAAACGTATTGAAAGTAATAAGTGAGAGATCGCTGCTTATCCCAAAAATCTGAAAACTTAATTCTATGATATTTTTTGTAGCTAAAATAGCATGAAAATTAATTTATAGATGATTATAACTTTAATTAGTTATAAGTTTATCAGTAATTATGTTTATCACTAAGTATTTTTGGATATATCATTTTACCATATCTATGCTGAGTTATAAGTTTATCAGTAATTATGTTTATCGCTAACTATTTTGGGACTATCATTTTACCGTATCTATGCTGTCAGTATTTAATTTACATCCAATCGCTGTAAATGCATTAAGATATTATGGACATTTTCAGAATTCAATCGCGTCTAACGACACACTTTCCCTTGAGCGAATCGCCTACTTTACTGAACTTCTTACCCGGTAAGATATCTCATGATCCTTGAACCGGCTCCCAGGTTTTCAATCGAGGTTTCCTCAGAAACATTTAAAAAAAATTATAATTATCTTTAAATATCTTATACATACTATTTTTCTAAGCAGTAAAGTAGATAAATAATAAGAAAAAAGTTATATATTCACATTACGCCAAGAAGTAAAATATTTACAAATATAATGTATATATTTATGTATTAACTTCATATGAATCCAAAACATGTTAGTCCTAATTGTAACACACATAAATGTTTATTTTTTTATTTCAAAGGTATTTATTAGGTTAACTTGCATCATGTCTTTAACAAACTATGACACTTTCGATAGATGATTTTCAATAACCAATTACTATAGTTTTTCCGATATCAAGCCTCAAGGCTTTAGGAAAACTAGGTTTTTTTTCCAAAAATCATCCAGTATTTTTTTATCCCAGACAGGACAGATCAGAGACATTATGTTAGCACAATATATAAATAATTATAAAATGGAAGAGATAAAACAATTAATGATTTGGTAATTAAAATTTAATCCAGTCCACTTATTTGTTACATTGAACCATACTTAAGTTATTATTGATTTGCAAATCACACTTTAATGATGGTAAACTATTGATGAAATGTGGTGTGTTTTTCTATTTTCAATATTTTAAGATTTTGAAAATATAATAAAATAATTATAAATTTAACCATTTTTGAAAAACTGGATTTACGTGTTAGACAAGAATGCTTTCACATATTCTTGATAGATAAACTATTTGTGCAAGTTTATGCAAATATCGGTCGGAGCGCTTCTAATATAACTTGTTATGTTAATTCAAGTTTTCTCTTTGAATTCGACCACATTATTTTTTGCATTCCTTATAGATAACTGAACTACATATCACTTTAACAAAAAAAGACAAAAGACACTGCGAATTGGTACAGAGGGAAGTTCTTGCGGAATTTGCTAAGGGATTTAATTATAGCTGCTCTCCAACACGTGTTTATTTCATCATACCTATTTCTTACTTCTAAGTGAGCTGTTTGTAATTAATAAAGAATTCTCCATCCTTAGCAACCTGTCAATATTATTCAATAATTTAATTGTTAAGTCGGAGAGTGTGAGAAGAGTAGAACCTCATTAATTCGACCCAAAAAATATGTTATTTTTGTGAAAAACGTGTATTTGTGCGTATTAAAGAAAACGCAATATTTATCATGCTAATGCAAAGACCGCGACGTTTATGTTACTAAAATATCCGATATATGCATATTTTCTGTTCTTGCAAGAAAATTCGAAATATATATTTTTTAATTTCATTACATATGGATGGCCGCAATCGAAAATGTTTAGAACTTATGAAAGGATTCATACGATTTTAACTTTCGATTTCAGATTTTTTTTGTCACAGTTTAACACATAGCTAGAAATACAATCAATACAATAATACATGAAATAATAAGAGAAGACCAACAGTATTAGAAATACAATCAATAGAATAATATATACATGAAATAATAAGACAAGACAGTAATAATTTCTTATAAAGAAAATTAAACTTTTTAACAACAAAAACACGAAGAGGAAAATAATTTTCGTTGTATTGCATTGCAAACTAAAACTATCCGCACATAATATGGCAGCTAACTGATGAAAACATGCATATTTCCCAATACAATGTATTAGGGATCGCCACATAATATGTAAAGAAAAAGGGATTATACAAGGCACCGCGAAATACATAAAGGACATCCTACACGAGTCCGCGTGATTAAAACGCATCGTGTAGTATTAGTTTTTATAACATTTTGATAAAAATCGAATTATGCGACTTAAAATGTATTGATTAATGACGTGTCTCAAAATTATTTCGAATTTAGTCAATTTAATTTAATCAAATATAAAATTAATATTTTGGACATGTGTCTCACACCGGTAGAAACGTCAATATAAAACTAACTATGGCCGTGACACGGCTTCGCTTTTATATGAAACACGTCGGTTTGCCGATCATTCCAGACATTTAGTTAGTTCTCGTCGCTTTCTGATTGTCCTAGACGTTCCTCAAATGTTATAGCTAATAATGTTATGGTATGTTAATAATGAATGTTGTAATAGTCGAATATACAAGAAGTTTCGAATGTTTTGCTCCATAGTGACGTATTGCGAGGGATTCAAATTGTGCGTAAATATCTCCGAATTCTATCATCACGCTACAATATACAGGATGTAACAAAGCTAGTCCACAATACATTACAGGTGGATTGCTGTCTTGATTATGAGTCGAAAATGTTTAAGCAACCATAACCTAATTTCAATAGTTAAGCAGATAAGCGACATCAAAGTTAGCATTTTTTTTCAATATTTCTGACTTACTTTTGGCAAAACATTGAACTTGATTGGACTTATCATTACATGGTCATGGTCGCTTAAACATTTTTGACTCATAATCAATACAGGAATCCACCTGTAAAGTATTGTGGACTAACTCTGTTACACCCTGTAAAAATATCTTTCACATTTTTATCAATAAGCAGAGATTTTATATGGATGAATGCTTTCTTAAAACTGATAGTTCTCTCCATTTCATCCACTCAAAATTTTTACATTTGTCAGATGTCTCCTCTGGTTATATTAACTATTCGATTCATGCATGCAATCTTGAAATTCTAATAGATTCAATCGATTAGACTCATTTAAATGATACATGGATTTGACGCACAGCTACTCCTATCAGAAATTACTATTCATATGAATCGTTTCCGTTTTGAAAAACAACTTCTTTAAGTGAAAAGAATTTATGGAGAACAGATTTCTCATTGACTTGTATCAGTCAGTAGGCTAAATGTTTATTTATAACCTCACACACGATAATTAAAATGATATCTTTTTTTAACACTACAACAGGCTTGAGGCCCAATCACTGTTGCAAAACGTATCAGAAAAATCTTACATCACCTAAGCTAGTGAAAATCACATATGTACTCGTATACAAGAGCCACCAAATATAGGTTGGTGTACATATATAAAAAAAATTACGTATGTTTATATATACATCTTAGATCCTTGATATTGCCGTTTTATATAGAAAAATTCAAACATTTTTTTATGAAAGTATTTATTATTACCTAATTGAAGTATTAGCCTTCGATGCACCTTTTCCATTTTAATGAAAGTTCATTAATGTTTTTGCTATAGAAATCCTTGGGACGGGAATTGATGAATCCTTTAAAGCATTTTACCGCCTCAAATTAAATTCATTCCTCTCATTAAAAGTTATTCAAATTCCAAAAATAAATAAATCAGTAGGCGCAAGATCTGGCGAGTAAGGTGGGTTACGAAGAATTTTTAGTCGAAGGTCCTGTAATTTTATGACGGGCCATTGTACAGTGTATGAGTTGTCGTGGAAAAGTAATAGACAAGAGAAATTGACAAGTTGTTTGATAGCGAGATTGTCCATCACGAGCCACGTCTTCCGCCTGTCCTTTCTTTCACCTGTCTTTCTGGCGCCGTCAACACTTCTTACCACTCATTCTTCATTCATCCGCTCAACATGCCTAAACCATCTGGAAAACCTTTATTTGATTTCAAACTATGCTAACATCAAGTTTTACATTCTTTCCTATTATCTTCATTCTTTCATAAATGATTATTTCAAAATCATTCTTTCAAAATCACAAATGGATTTGCCACGCATACGTTTAAATGAGCACACTTCTACTGCCTCTCCACAGACTGGTTCGACTTTCGTTCTTCTTCCGCCTGCTCCAGGCTTCACTAACATACATCGGTATTGGTACCAGAATTCCATTGTATTGCTAGTCTTGTTGTTGGTATTACTACCATACATCGGTATTGGTACCGGAGTTCCATTAAATTGCTAGTCTTGCTTCGATGTTGGTACCGAAATTCCATGTGTACTACTAGTCTTACCTCGTTATTGGTATTACTACCATACATCGGTGTTGGTACCGGAATTCCATGTGTACTGCTTACCTTGCCTCGGTATACATTATTGCATTCTAAGCACCGTTCACCTTCCTGCGGTCACTCTGCTCTCGATATCTTTCTCAGTCTTCCCTCTCCTGTCGAAGATACACAAATACACAAACTCGTCTACTTGTTCCAAACATTCATTGCCTACTAGTATTTCACATACGTTGTCTTATATTTCTGCTTCTCGAATACCATTTTGTCTTGTTAAAATTCATAATAAGGTCACTTTCCTTATATTCATCATACATCCTGCTTACTTGACTCTATAAGCCTTGTTCCTGGTGTACAATATATATATTGTTTCATGTGGTGCAGATTTGGGGTAAATAAACTTTTTTTTATTATTATTTAATATTGCATATTTTACTTTAAAAAATTATTGCTTATTAAAACTGTAAACATATATAAAATACTTGTGGTTATTGATGTACTTAGAACCAAAAAGATAACAACTGTTGTGCTTGAAGAGGGGCTTACACTTATATAATTGAATTTTTTGTAAAGATTTTTTTTTTAAATATAATGATTATTTAATTGTGTTTTTTCTAGTTTTTATTTATTTTTTGTAGTTATTTAATCTCAGTTATCTTCTTAATTTCTGTAGGCAAGCACTGAATTTTTTTATTTCTAAATTTATTTTATTTTGCGAATATTGTTTGGTATTGCGTTTTGGTATTTTAAATATTTTTTTGAAATCTTAAGTATGTGATTGGTTCAAGTTTTACATAAATATTTTCTTTAATTAATTTTAGAGGAGATTTTGTGGTAAATATTTTCTAATTTGGATCTTGTGAATTTGTGAAAAGTGTTTGTGTTGAGAGAGTAGATTTTTTTATATTTCTTTTTATAATAATAATTTTCTATACAAATTTAGTGATAACAAACTTAAGACAGCCAATGACAGGTCGTAAGCCCATACGGTTCCATACCTACTTTCCCATACAAAAAAGTTTCTTCTCTGTGAGACATCTATAACATTGATTGATTACAATCCCTTCTGGGGACAAATACTTGATTAAAAATCTTGATAAATAAATTAAAGATATCAAACATAATAATTTCGTTTTCTATAAATTCCGTCTGTCATTTATCCCCGTAACTTCGTGTAACGTCTGTAATTTGATAGAATTCACGGTTAAAAAAAAAACAAATTAAACGGCCGGAGATGGGACTTGAACCCCGGGCCACCAAACCCGAACCGACCGCTTCAGGCACGTTGCTACGGCCGCCTCTTCGTAAACCGCCAAAAATATGGTATAAATGTATACTAGGACTTAGCAAAGACGAGAATCAATATTCCGTCATTTTTGACGGATTACAGCTAGTATTCGTATTAAATATGCATGTTTTAGATAGTATTATAAATAAGTAGAACTTAGAACCGAATAACAACATCTTGTTCAAACTTCATTTCCGTGCTCTGCAATTTGCGGTCTAAGAACTAAGTTTTGGTATGATTACAGTTAACAAATTCGGTTGGCCGAAACATCGCCCGCGGTGCACACACGCCGCCACCGGAGGAATGTTCTCACGCATTAAACCGAGTCCCGTGAAACAAGTTGCTATTCCGAACTACCGTTACCGTACAAAAAAGTAACTCCATTTCTACAACGGTTATTAAAACACCGCAGAAAGTGCTATACACCTTTTTGCGAAGCTGTAACGTGAAACGCTAACATTGTAAAGCTTGGCAAGGAAAACAAAGGCAACGAACTAAAAGACAGGCATTTATCAATCCAGCACAGTAAATTTAGTATAAATTTTCGGTTGCGTGGCGTCAACTTGACAATTTTTAGTCTGAATCAGGTGGACCGAGCCGAAAGGAAAATGAGTGTAGTACATAACGTAATGGAATGCAAAAGAAAATCGTTGCGCTTTTTATGTTCCTTTTGTATAAAAGCTGAATTGAAATGCATTCTTGCATAAGAATGTGTTTCGCCAGAATTCGCTTGTCGCTTATTCGTGAAACATTCGGTGGGAGAATGTTTCCCCTGATAAATATTTTAAACTCATACATTAAAGGCTTACTCATTACATTTTACTAAATTTAGTTGTCTAAATTAAGAAAGATTCTAAATTATTCAGTCAGTCAGAAACCACCCTTGCTTCTTAATTTTAAGATGACTTAATTTAGAAAGGTGTAATAACCAGCGTGATAAGAATTCTTACTTGCTGTAAAGTTATATTGACTTTATCATGTTGTAAAGTTAAAACGTTATTCCAGTGTCGAAATAACACAAGATTATTTAAAAATATCAACATGTTTCAGAGCCCATGGCCCCTTCGTCAGGATACAATTGTACAATAATAGTAATTCATACAATGGGTATGGAAATATCTTGATATTTTTCAATACACAAGTGTTGAAAACAAAGTTCATTTTTATTAATAACAATAATAATGTCACCACAAAATTATTTTGCTCTTTTTGAACAAGATTATTTATTTGCTTAAAAATATAATTTTCTATAAACGAATCTTAATAGCATTCTACCTTCATTTATCAACTATCATGTCAGTACCAAAGTAAATGGTTCAAAAGAATAAAATTATAATAAGAAATTATCTGAATATTATATATTGTTTATTCACATTTATGTTTATTTTTTTTTATATTTTATAAATATTAATTAATCGATTAAATATACAAACATAAAGACATCCACAATAATGACCAAATGAAATGAACATTTTTAGAAACACATTAAATTAAATGATTTATGAGTGACTTCTAGCGAAACCCATCCTGAATTGGTTGACTTTAACTTTTAACACAATAATTGTATTTTTTTGTATCAAGTTGCAAAATTGTATTTTTATAAAGACGTTTGTAACGTAAATTGTATTTAATACACGTGTTTCGAACAGGAACCATGGTGATCGACTGAACCTCGTACAACCAACTGCCACGGAAAATGCAATGTTAATGTATTTTATGATTGTTATACACATAAATTTGAAGATATATTTGAATTAAAATAAATATATTTGGGGGCCCTGATAAGGGCCTTTTTCTGTAAAAAGGTTATATCTGACCCAGCGTGTATCACGTTCAAGCGAGCGCGGGGCGCCGCATACATGAGCGACGCGCTGATTGGCTGACGCACGCTGGGTCTAACGTGTTATATTGAATAAAAGGGCTGGATTCGAAGAGCGAAATCTTTTTTTTTTAAATAAGCAAAATCAGTCTCCGTGATTCTACTTTACGTTTCGGTCCAGCATTAAGTTTTTAAACAGTGTTTAAATTATCAACCTTCTCACCGACCTGCTCCTGGTATCAAAGCCAGCCAAGTGAAATTTGGCGAATCAACCCCTGCTAATAGTCTTGTGCAAGACAACATGCAAAATATATATAACAATATGTATGAATGGAATAATAACTGGCAAAAATTTACTTGTATCCACCTGGTAAAATAATATTCTCTTTTCCTCATTGGTTCGTTGACTAACCCACTGAAAATAATGCAATATTTGGAAACATAAATTACAGTCAGTTTATTGCCCCAAGCAAAGAAATATAATTTTATACTTTATGAAATAAGAGTTATGTGTTTTTAATTTTTAATAAAGATTTGCTTTTTACTGTAGTGATAAAGGCAGAAGATGAGCAATTAAATCTTATTTTCATAGCAAATATAGCAAAAATTTACATAGCAAAAGTTTAGTTTAGAAAATACTTGGAGGAATACCCAGGTTAAATCAGACAAGTTCTTCAAGTTCAAGCCATTTAAGTAGACAAGTTGCATACCAAATTATAAATGTTACATAAAAATTAAGCACGTGAATCAAAACATGTGAAAGATTTAAAGAGAAAAAGAAAATACCTAAAAATTTTATTTTTAATTATTCACATTCCTCAAATTAAAAATTAAACAATTTGAACGTTGATAATCAAATTTAATCATTAAATTTGGTGGAAAACGTAAAACTCCTACATGACTTTAATAATAATTGTATATCTTACTACTCCATTCACGTGAGTATCAGAATCTTTCATCGGCAGGTAAAATATTAAACTGACTATATTTCAATTTAGAAAAAAAAAGAATTAGATGGAAATACAAATGATTTATCTATTAGGTACTCAGTAAATGAACCGGAGCTACTCATACAAAAGGAATATTGAGAGCTAATACTTCACCTGATGATGAAAAATTCTTTTACTGTGGAATATTGAGAAGTAAAATATGAAATTATAACATGTTTTATTTTTTCCATACAATTTAATGATATCTGATATGAAGATGATGAGAAATTCAGATACTCTCGAATCTTGAGTAGTTAGCCATAAAATTATAATTAAATTCACTAGAAGTAGACCTCATTCCATTTAAGAAAAACAATCAAATTAGTATGTGTAATCCGTGCGCACGACGCAGATTGTTTCCTTGTGTTGATGTTTACGGATAAAAACACCAGCGCAACGAAATAATGTGCCACGTACTAATTCGATTGCCTTTCTTAGGGAAAGAGGTCAAACATGTGCTTAAACTAAAAGCCAAATAAAACAAATAACTTTGTGTCTTTAATATTATATATATATATATCACTATTATGTAAAATTTAATCAATTTCTCATGTCTCTATCATATTTTAAACAAAAAACATAAAAATAGCGCCATTTATTAGCTAAAATTATTATTCTTTCGAGCCCTAGTATTTCTTGATGATCCTTAAGAAACTTATATTGTACCGTAATTGTAATTTTGTATTGTACATGAATTGTAATTTCTGTATTTCAAATTCCCACTTTACAGTGTGATGATCTGTCCATCACGAGACAGTTAAACTCTCGATGGACGATAGCCCGCACTTGCCGTTGAATTAGTCGAGTGCGTTCTTGAAAAAACGGGTTGACCGCGTGGTGGCTACCGGCGCGCGCTGGGAGCGGTACGGTCTCGCATCTCCATTCCGCTGTCCCGTTATTGTTAAACATTCCGTTCCCCGAGTGTGGAAGTATTATTTCAAACATTGGCCGTTTTCCGGATTTCAACAATTACCCGGCCGACTCGAAGATTCCGCCTCCCTGCGCTGTTTGCCCGGACGACAATGCACTCGACGCCGCGCCGGCCAGAGCAAACAGATCGCGCAATCTCGTCATATTCGTGCAGCCGCGAGTCGTCATCGATACGCCGTCACTGAAGGTGCCAGGAGTCGGCAACAATGCAAGAATGCTCTTTTAAACAGCCTTAAGGGACTGCGCCGTCATCATCAAAAGTACATTCAATATTTTTAAATCATGACCTCACCATTACTCAAATAAAAATGTTATTATCATTATTTTTTAGTTACTTATTAGGTACGGCGTACATTGCTGAACATTTTTCAATAACAAATTATTTGAAAATTTCAAAATGTTGGATAAAATAGGTATACCGAGGCAAGACTAGCGGTACACAATGGGATTCTGATGCCAACACTGATTTATTTATTAAGGATTCTTAACAGTTTCAATCATTGCAATGTTAGAGCACACAATTGCGGCATACATTGCACAAACCAATTACAAAGATTCACAGATGTTTGAGGCGTAGTAAATTAAGTACAATGTTGGTTAAGTTTGCATGTTAAACCCCGTATAAGAAACCCGGAGTTCTTTAGAATAAGCCAGCATACTAATAATGTTGGTTACTTTCCTCCCATCACAAGGTTGTGTCACACATATAATATAAACATGTTGAATTTTTTTCAATAAAAAAGTGGTGTATACGAAGTTAATTTCTATAAATTATAATTATAATGTCACCACAAAATAATTTTACTGTGTTTGAAGAATAAACTATTTAGATTGATAATGCCCTCATAAGACGAAACGCGTCTAAGAAAATTAAAAAGTTAGAACCTAAAATACAAGTGTTTTTATTTCCTATTGTGATTATGGAGTTCTATAAAATTACCTCTGAAACAATAAATTTTCTCTTAATAATTTTTTTGCACTTTTTGAATTCGATACGGTAATTATAAAAATTGGTAATTATAAATCTTATATTTATATTCTGCCCCAATTCATTGCCCGTTAAAATTTGCCTGTATACTGTGCAGTATCCTAAAGAGTAAAAAAAATCAAATTTTTGTACAGAAGAACGGAGAGACAGATAGATATTCATTTTTATATATTCAGATATAAATTAAACTCGTCCCTGTGATTTCTAAGATTTTTTCTATTTAAATATACAAATGTATGATTTATGTAATATACAGGGTGTCTCATAGCTAGTAGCAAAAAAATCAGGTGGATTCCTGGCTTGATAATGAGTCGAAAATGTTCATGCAACCGTGAGCTAATATTAATAACTAGCTGTGCCTGCGCGGCTTCGCACGCGTATATTTTTAGTACACTTTTTGGATCGTCATAGAACTTTCGCGAATCTTCTAGAACATTCTCCTTCCATAACTTTCAAGAAATTTACTGAATGTACAGGAACCTTTTAGACACACCTACACATTCCGCCACTCAGTTTAGAACCTTATAGAACTTTTGAATTTTTTAGAACCTTCTCCTTCCAGAACTTTCTAGAGCAGGTTTTTCCGGAGTCTTCTAGACTCACCGACACAGTCGGCGCGCCTATTTCAAAATAATCTGAAGCATTTGCGGCCTTCCCATAACAAAACAAAGTGCTAGAAATCACATTTTCGTCACCCACTCCCACCCACGCTCAGCCACCCCCACCAAACTCGCATATCCTCGACGTGACACCAAGGGCTATCCACCACCATAACCACCGGTGGGTGGTTGTGGCTGGTTGTGGAGAAAACTTGGCGGATAGGGAAACACGGGTTTCTTTTT
>JADDOH010014934.1:0-11864 GCA_016648135.1 Agrypnia vestita | reverse complement strand
TTCCAATTGCATTCAATAATCATATTTCATAACGCGCCGCTGTTTTCTCATAAAAATTTGCATTCCGATGCATCCGTCTGGTGCACGGGTCGCCAACCTTCCACTTTCTAATTGATGTGCATTTATTACACAGTCACGGATTCGCGGCGGTAGAAGACGAAATGAAACACTTTCAATTAATAAACCTTGTATTTAATGAACACAGTCACTAGACTCGAACATAAAATTGTTCACACTAATTTCGCTTCAGTCACTCGAGAATCTTCCACCTGTCTAAGGGACACTTTGCATTCGTCGCTTACTTGTACAGTGAGATATCGTAAATATTCCGCACGCAGGTAGGTACTCTCTGTTCGCGCCGCCAAGTTTATCGTTTATGGTCAATCCCACAGGTACACAATTCGCTCGCTTTTGTGGCATTGTCTTCTGTTACAACGCCCCGCTAATAGATGGCGTTCGCAGCCGTGCAATTTATAAAATCATGAATATCCAGAAGCTTCTTGAACATTTTCCTGCCTTCTACCAAATTTAAGTTTATTCTAAAATGTTCGTTTTTTCTAAAACTTCGATCATTTGAAGTTGAATCACGTGAAGTTGCCCTCGCTTCTAGTATTTCGTGACAATACGGGTCAACGGGTTAAAAAAATAGCTGTGTCATGTAATGAATGTTTGTAATGTCCTATAATTAAATATATAATTGACTAACCATCACGCTGTGTCATTGAAGTGGTAGGCAGAGGGGATAGAACACCACACTTTCACATCCCGGCACATCACTTTTGCCTCGTCCACTTTCATGCATCTTCTCTTGCATGGTCTTCGGTTGTTGAAGTTAAACAGAGCCATCCTCCAATATGTGATCTATCTACTCATGCCAGATCTTTCATGGACGCCTTCTGTTCATGTTGCCTTCAACACTCGACTCTATATTTTCTTGCCACTAAAAGACATATTAACATTATAATTAATTTCGTATTACATTACATATTAAATTATTGATTCGCACACAGGTACGTTAAATTGAAATTTTACACTTAAATAATATAAAAAACAAAACCATGTATAAACACCCCTAAAAATATGACATTTGGACAAAACAAGACATATTTTTCACGTGAACCAAAATAGAATGTTCGTGTTAGAATCTACCGTGCAATTATTTTTGATGAGAGGTTAATCACTTTATAATTCCTTAATATTATTGCAATATTAGTTCGAGCGAATCTTAAATAAAAATTCATTTCGATCGACGGATGTTTTCATTGTTGAGAATTCCTGCCTCTCAAACAAAACGTTTGATAGAAATTGATCTTTAAGACGAAGCGGCGCCTAAGACGTTGAATAATAATTACACTATTATTCCTCATCAAAAGATTGAGAACTTCTGATTGTGCTCGACCCAACAACATTCGTATTTTGAAATGTACGTGAGAATAGTGTATCGTTTTAAATATTAGAAATAGTGAATAATAAATCTATATCGCCATTGTTTACTCTCTGCTCATATACGGCGTTATCGGATGGGGAGGTTCTTGTAAAAAAAATCTTAACTCAGTAAAAATATCACAAAGGATTAATAATAAAGTAATACTGAAAAAATAATCTAACTTTTCAACAAAATATATTTTTAAATTGTTTCCAGTACTAAACGTGGATGATATTTCCAAGCAAGTTTCCATATTGAAAATATGCTTGGACAAAAACCTTACAGAAAATCAGGAATACTTCAAGCTTATGAGAAATGGAAACCAATCCATATTGCCTAAATTTAATACAGCCTAAATTGCAGAACTGCTATATTTATAAAGTCATTAAGTACTACAATAATTTACCTATCGAGATACGCTGCATCATGACCTCTCAGAGCAAATTAAAAAAATTAAAACTTAAATTCATCATTTAAAGTCAGAGCTTTTTTCAAAGCACTTTTCATTATTAAATTACCTTTTATTACCATATTATTAAATGACTCGCATATGTACCTATATATAAAAGAGCTTCTCTTCACTGATGAGGTCTACGTGACTACAAAATATTAAAAAATCTGTCAATTTGATATGTAAATATGTAAGATCTGTATTTGTACCATGTATTAAATTAAATAAAAAAAATAAAAAAATATCTTCTAAATGGAATTATTTGTGAAGTCGTCGATATGAAGAGACTTTTCTGCATAGGTTTTTTGATCTTACTATGCCAGAGAACACGTGCCAAAAAAAAGTTTTAGAAATGAAATGTTGCTTATACATATTATTATGCCGGAACGGTACATTTCGTATTCAAATTATTTAAAGCAAGCGTTTGATGGAGAAGCAAATTTATTCTGTCTAACTAAATTCCACGGTGAACGAATATTAATTTTATATTTTTGGATTTACCAAATATGGTGTTTCATACGTTTGTTTTGATTTGTTTTAGATTTTGTTTCGTGGTGAGACCACAATATATCTGTTGTTTTCCCATGCCTGAGTATTTTTGTATTTCGTTATAGTATTTGCGCCTCATTGAGGCGCAATTGTAGATTTAGTTGTTGTAGAGGCGTTGTTGTAGATTTAGAAATATAAAAAAAAATTGTGATCCTGATTTAACTCGAGTTCCTAAGTATAAAATTAGGATACATACCTACTAAGATTTGATTGTCTTTACAAGTATGTAGTTGTTTTAGAAAGGTAAAATATATTTTTTATGTAGACGGGTTGGAAACGCCACAGTACAGAACAAAACAATATTTTTTTAGTGCTTTTGAAGAACACAATTTCTGGATTTTATCCTCGGTGGGATGATAATTAATTAATTAAGAGAAATTATAGATGTCTCACAGAGGCGCAGCTATTTGTATGAGAAAGTATGTATGATTTATTAAATAATTAAGATGAAAATGATATACAGATACATTAAAATAATATCGCTTCACACTCTGGACAAAAAACTATAGAACTCATTTACCGGCGGCAACACACAAATTATTCCATGGAAATAACTACTTAGCACTTCAACAGTGTAGTTGTTTCAAATAATTAGGTACAGAATTTAACATATGTTATTAACATATTTTTGTTTGATCTTGGGTGGAATCAGTGAACGTTAAATTGTGTAGAGTGTTCACTTAAGCTAGATATAATACAGTTCTTACGCCATGTAAACACCCAACAAAGACTTCTATACATACTCTTCCATGTCTCTGTGAGACATCTATAATTAATTTTAAGTATTAATTATTAAGTGGCGGAATTTAATTTCGCTAAGAAGATTACTGACGCTCTGTGTGCCATGGAGTTCCATGCGGTCGTTGTAGAAGAATAAAAAAAGTAACCCATAAAAACCAAGTTTTTACCATACCCCTTTCTTTGTAAAATATAACAATAATTAAAGACGAATTAAAACATATAACATAACACTAAACGTACAGAAATTTAATATATTTCTAAAATGTCAGATGTTTTGAGATGTCAAGATTTTGATGATTCAATTATCATCAATATCGTACCTTATGAATTTCCAGCGTCAAATGATTTAGTCAAAATCTGATTTGAGTAATGTAGAATTCTTCAAAACTAAGCAGAAATCTAAAAGAAATAAATTCTCATTTGATTTTTTCCCAAAAAACCTAATTTTGCTGTCATCTGTGAACCAATTGTTTTGTAAATTTTCGAAATTCGTAGTAATTTACCTATTATATCGACGGGGTAATTTAAATTTAGAAAATATTCCGTGACGTTATCGGGCCGCCGCGCCGTTGCTAATCGAACTTTTCTAATGTTCCAATTTGAAAAAACCAATGAAATTTCAAAAAATTCGAAATTATACTATAATTATTTATTTTTTTTAACGAAAATTTGATCTTCTTGATCGTCGCCACGAGTTTGCTTGCCAAGTTTTAGCTCGATTGGATCACGGGAAAAGGGTCAAAAATCGATCCAAAGTTTTTGTTGACGGCAAGCAAGCAGACGCCACGAGTTAATATAAAGGGAGTAAAAAGTAGAACTATTGAACGTATTCTCAATTATATATTAATTATCAGTCAGCTGTTAATATTTACGTGTTTCGGCGGGGTTAACGAACCCGCCGCGCGGCAGGAACCGAAAGTTGAACGAAAGCATAAATTTTCCCGCGTTCTCTATTCAAAATAAACGCAGCTTCCATTCAAAACAAACAAAATTCGCGCACGCGCAAAGAAGGGATTATGTGTAAACCGCCATCCTGGCCTCTTCCCACATTGGCCGTACGATTCGAGAAAATCGTGTGCGGAAACGGACGGAGACATTTGCGGCAAGGAAAACGAGGGAATTTAGACAGATACTTTTTTATATAATATGCTGCATCAGAAACGTCACATCGGTGAACAAGAAAATAGTTAACTACTTCATTTTTCTCCAACTAAGGCGACACGATTATCCCCACCAGCTGGCTCATCACGGAGAAGCCCCTTGCGGAACAGCACAAAACTCCGCCATTTAAATTTTTTTGGTCGTGGCTAATTAGTGATTAATTAATTATTAAATAGACAAAGTCACTTAACGAAAATTTAACATAACGTTATTTTTTAAATTACACTATTTCGTATTGTATCACTCCTATATGAACAATTTTTTATCGCTGGGTAACACTTTATTTATCACTTGTAGAGCATTCAATTCTAGCACGTAGTATTAATCGCATTTATTTATTTCGCCTCTTAGGTAAGCACTCGTCTGATTATTTCGATTGATATCTGTCGCTTCACAATTTTACAACTGGCTGTCGTATCGCGACTTACTTCGCATTGCACGATCTGTCAAAACATGACGCGCCGCGACGTAGTCCCGGTATTTAAACCCAAACGCTGGTTTTATCGAACTTCCTAGATTATTCTAGTCCTTTTGATGTTTAGGAGATTGTTTTCGTCGTTTCTGGGTTGTTCCAGGCATTTGTAGACATTAATAGAATTTTGTAGATAATACGATAGTGTGGTAGACCGCACTACAGGTTTCCAGAGTTCTCTTCCAAAGTGATATTACAAGGAATCGAACAGTACTCAATTCCTTCTTCTGGTCATTTCGTAACAGTATAACAATATTTTTATATGTAGGTATGTTTCGTTCATAAAGCTGAATATACTTCTAGTTAACGAAACAAGTCTACAGATGTCTCCAGTATAGTCCATTCAAATAAACGAATGATTCTCAGATTTGGAACATACATAGAACATTAAAAAATTTGATAATGTGGGTGTTCTTACGATGGCTTTGGTGAACGTTGCACTTTATAAAATGATCACTTAAGCCAGCTCGGGCAAGCCATAAGCCCTGAGCTATCTTTTAAAGACTTCCATAGACGTTTCTCATATAAATAGCTTCATCTTTGTGGGGTTAATTTTTTTAATAGTTAATGTAATACATCAACCAATGTATGTCATTATACAATGATAAAATGAACTTTTTGTATGGGCAATAGTTACGTAAAAAATATTAAATTTAAGTGTATTTCTTGATTCAAGATGTTTCACACTGTTATATTCTTTTAACAATTTTATAAAATACCTTTAAGTCACTCAATAATATGTTTTAGTGGTCAATTTCCTTCTAATTGATTTTTTGTGATGTTGATTGAATACTCTTACTTTTTGCTCGCTGCTGGTTTATTTCTCTCGGTGTGAGACCTTTCGGAGAATTAGATTCCTCCTCCCTGATCCAGATATTGCTCCGGTCGATTTGAGAATCGTCATCCAGTTTGAGATCAACGCTCGAATTATTGGCAGCGTCCATGAAATACTGGAGCTGAAAGAATGAAGCGTCTCTCCGGCTTATATTTGATCCGAGTGTGAATGTGATATTAGGTAACGCAATGAAAATTGAAATCCTTAAAGAATATACCTTCAATTCCATTTCAGGATTTTGATTGGGGATTTTGACTGTGGGAGGCAAATTAAACGCTTAAAACTATTTAAGCTTTTATTTAATACGCGAATTCACTGGACACAAATTTATTCGGAGACATGTACTTTTAAAAAAATGACTTTACTGTCTTCTAGGGCAGTAGTTAGTGTGTGAGAGCTACCGTGGTTGGTAGGTAGGTACTCAGCCCTACCAATTTTATTTTCATTTATTTGTTCGTTTTTTTCATCAATTTTAAAAGTGATTTTGAAGGTGACTGGTGTCGATAAATGTGAAGAGAGATGACAAAATAAATGTTTAAAGATCTAAAAAAAATCTAAAATGCAATTTTTTTATGCAGTTTTCGTAATTTTTTTTAATATAGTACAAATAATTGCAAATCAAAATTTTTATATTTATATTCTGAGAACACAATTACTGGTTTTGTTCATTATTATTTAATCAAGATGATATATAGATTTTTCTGCTGGTAATGATATCTCTATATTTTTAAAGTGGTGTATTATGCAATATTATTTTTAATGTATACGGTATTCTTCCGAATTATTTATCATACTTACTCGTATGTACTAGAATACCCCTGATAATCTATATTCTCGATTAACTCCTTTTTACAGACCAGTATATATTTTAGTAATACAGAGGTATTATTACCAGTTGCAAAATCTATGTATAAAATTTCATGAGAAAGGACTATAGATGTCACTAGCATAGTCCAATCAAATATGTGAAATAATTGTTATGAATTAACTTTGTTTAAACCACTTATTTATTGAAAAAAATCAACATGTTTCAAAGCCAATGGCTTCTTCGTTCTTTCTTTGGCTTTGAAACATGTTGATTTTTTTTTTCAATAAATAAGTGGTTTAAACAAAGTTAATTTGTAACAATTATAATTATGTTACCACAAAATAAATTTGCTACATATGAAGAAGAAAAAAATATGTGAAAGGTTCCCAGAATTGAAACATATATACAACTTTAGAAAAAATTATAATGTGTGGAATTGGTGAATGTTGCATTGTGTAGAGTGATCACCTAAGCCAGCTCATACTGGCTGTAAGTCCTGGACCATCGTATGAGAGACTTCCATATAAACTTTCATATAAACAGTTTCGTCTCTATGACACTTATATAATTCATCTTAATCAAAAATCAGTCCGGTGAATTGAATGTCGTTTGGAGAACTTTCGTGGGTCGATTTATTGCGTAGCATTATCCCTTAGGGAAGTTGGGCTTCAGAACACACACTTACACGTGTATTCGTATACAGATAAGAAATTGACGGGGCTGTGTCAGAGTCGTCAAAGATAAGCGGCCAGATAGTCGCGGCTGTGTGCGGCGGTAATTGAAATTCACACTTTGTATTTGCATCACGTTCTTGCATAATGTTTTAATACTTTCAGCGTCACACCCGCTGGCGCCGGTGCGACATTAAAGCGTCGAGACTGACCACGATTCATAGTTATTTATTCAACATATTAATATGTGATTGTGCTGAGCGCGCGCCTTGCGCAACGGTTTTGCGGGTTGCGAATTTGCAACGGTGAGCGCTGTCCGGAATGGAATTCGATTATTGAATAATATTTCTGGTCTCAGCATTCCGTATTGCTCAATCGTGCGCAAATGTCCGGTAAATCATACACCGAGATACATAATGAAAGCATACGATTCGCTTATTTAATAGAAAGTGGCCGATGTTACTTAAATTTGATTTTACAAAAATCAATATTGAGATTTCGCTCTTTGTCAATTTTTTTTCAATATTATTTACATTTATTGGAACGAAGTTCCTTAACGCGGCTTGGGGTAGGAGTTAGCTGGTAGAAATCGTCACGCAAGGAAAGAACGTTATGCCCTCTCCATGCAACTTTCTCCCTCTCTCTCTCTCTTTCAATTATATACGAGTGTGTGTGTGCATATGAGTATCGAGATTCGAGTAGACGAGCATCGTGCGAGACAGGTTATATAACCTCAATATTGAACGCGTGGAAATTTTGTTAAAACTTATTTGCTAATGTTTTAAATCATAAGTTATTAAATAAATAAATCATAAATTACAATGTCCCATTTTTGCAATTTTGCTTCGGTTGAATTCGTGATTAGAAAAATGGAAACTGGTATGTGTAATACAAACTTAGAAAAGTGAGTTAATAATTTTTTTTATTTAGACACAAATGTTTTTTACTGTACGTTGTATGTGATTCGAATGTTTAATATTTACTATTTATATACATTACAGAGAGACAATAAAGAAATCATATGCTCAGCGTCAAAAAGAGTTTTGTAAAAGAAAAAAAATCGAAAAACAACTTCAACGTAACGTTTCCTTACGTAACGAAAATATACAAATATAAACAATCTAGATCTCGATATCGAACTACATTCAGAATTGAAGAAAAGGCGTAAGGAATTTCGTTCCTGACGGGGGCCCCCCGACCTCACACGTATTTTTTTTTTTTTTTTACTAAGTGGTAATGTGTAGTCAAAGTTTTAAAATATTTTTAAATGTTTTCTGCTAAGGTGGGCGCCGTTTAGAGGGGATTTCATTAGCTGCTGTATGCACGAATCTGTCACTGTCCATCTTCCACTTCCAGAATCTCCTTCTGAATCGTCTTCATCGTGCTATGTACTCTATTTTGCAAGATTTCCTTGTGTCTACATTTCGGACACGATCACTTAGAGTTTTTCCAGTAATGGATCTCAGCACTTTCATTTCAGGTGTTCTACAGCATGTGTTATGACAGGTCGCTTGAATTTTATATTGACCTTGCATTCAATACGCATATTTTTGACCTTCCAGATAAAATTTTTGAGGTACCCTATTTTATCTATGTATAATATTAAAAAAAAAACAAGAAAGAATGCACTTATAAAATTAACAACATGTATAGAACGACGTCTAAGTAGATGCAGTGTGTAATTATTTATGTAAATTACACATTTTACATACATGCATATTGATAATATATATGCTGGTGCGTTGTAGTTTTCAAAATATTTTATTAAATTGCGCCGTGGACATGACGCACATATTAAGTAATCTTTGATTAACTGCGTGGAACAGGGTGGACCGAAATATGTATTAATTTTCATGTTCAAACAAATGACAGAATCCAACCTGGTCGATAGAAAGTTAAGTCGTAAATAGAAGCATTTCAGTAATGGCGTCCCTGTTAGAAAATTTGGTTATTTTTTAATGGCAAAAGTGGTGTGCGGCAAGTGGTACACTTATCTATTTTTAGATGTCGGCCTAGTCAATAGATAGTTGAGTCACAAAGTCGTAAAAGAATTTGATATGCATTTGACGCCCGCTATTTTATTTCTTAATAAATAAAACTATGTATACACCACTATTTATTGAATGATCAATATATTTTAGGGACAATGGTCCATACATCACGATATAAGGTACAGTAAAAATTAAAATTTTAGGTAAAGACGTCAACAAAAACATAAATATTTAAAAACCAATGTGAAAACAAGTTTAAAATGTAACTATTTGCAAGAAAAAATTACAAATTGTTACCAATAAATACTTTGTTGATAATCAAATAAATAGGGGTTTATATAAAGTGTGTACACAAAGTCATTTTGTAGTTATTAAATAAGTTATTAATTTTTTCTTCTAAGATACAAAATCTTAAATGATATTAAGAGCTAGTAAATGTATAAAATCGTATATTTACCAATTTAAATCCCTCTCTAGTATATACTCAGAAAAATATTTGACAAAAATTTACCAAACGCATTCGTCACATACATATTTTATTCATTGTCCTTAAACAGCAAACTTGTATATAAAAAAATGAATAAGGTAAATACCCTGCGTGTAAAAATACAATATTTAGCAATTCTTTTCTAACAAATGAAATATTACTTTATTTTATAAAAAAATATATAATAAAACTTCTTTCCTTCGTTCTTCGGTAGACCGTGTCCATAATACAAACACATTAATAAGAAAGCAAATTGTAGGTATATATTTTTATAAATAGTGCGCAGTTAATTAACAAATTAACTCAATCAATACAAAATTTGAGTCGTGGAGTTACAAAACCCGTTTCGGAGGTGTTTACTGCTTTTGAGTAAATCACAAAAAAACTACCACCGTGCCAAAAAAAGGACTTAAAAATCTTAATATTATTGTTGATATGATACGTTTTCAAAGAAACGTCATAATGTTTAAATTATGCATTATAAAAAAAATTACGAAGCTGATTTTGCAACTCACCTTGAGCA
This sequence comes from Agrypnia vestita, assembly GCA_016648135.1. Lineage (NCBI taxonomy): Eukaryota > Metazoa > Arthropoda > Insecta > Trichoptera > Phryganeidae > Agrypnia > Agrypnia vestita. Next base: position 1,749 of record JADDOH010014934.1, on the reverse strand, counting down.
ATGCTTGAATCAGAGCGGGTTATGTTACACACTTTTATGGACTTAAGAGAAGTTTGGCAGTTTCTTAACTATGCAATTCAGTACCTTCAGAGAGGATTTCGCAAATCACGTGTGATTTGGAGCGAGTTTTGTGACTTATCCAAATATTTATTTTAATATTTTTTACGCAATAAAGTGGGATTTTATTCGATAGATTTTTAGAAACGTCAATATATGATACCATTTTTTAATATCATTTTTTTTTTTATCCAGAGTGGATTTTGTAACTGTACGACTCATTTAACCGTTCCATGTTTTGAAATATCACAACAGTTAACTCGATAAGTTTCACAATATTTATTTAATGAAAATTAATTAATTTACTTTATTACAGTGCAACATAACGTATTACGTCATACACAGAAAAGTAGGTACTACGTATTAAGCATTTAATACATTTTCAGTTAACCAATTTGAAAAATTATTTTATCCTGTCAAGTATCAAATTCCACATCAATATGCGTCATCATAATATTGCATGACTTGATGGATATGAATAAAAATTATTTTAATTAGTAATATTAAAAAAAAAAATTAAGATACAAATCATATTTTAAGCCTCATTATTTTTAACATTTATAATGATACTTATATCAGTGCGATTTTTTTGGTTATGCAATACTAGTATAATCCAGTCGTATAAGCAATTTTCTGCAGAAAAGCCCGAAATTGCTGATTGTTACGTCAAAAAACACGCTTTCAACTCTACCTCGATTGTGGTGTGGAAATGAGTGCATTTGTACATATGAGATTATTCAGCTGTAACTTTATTAAATGCAATTTACAAAAATCTGATTTATGTGACGTTTGATCCCGTAACTCTTAACGCGTACACAATATCTGTGGAAATTTGTAGTGGGATATTCAAAACGACAATATAAAAAAGGACCGACACGAATGATACCTAAATAATAAAAATCTTATATGTTTCGAAAAAAAACAAGTGTCATAAAAAAGACATAAAATATAGTTCAAATCTGAGGATATTAACAAGGTTGTGATAGAGGTCGGCTGGGAGAGTTTTCTAGTATTTTGAACGGTTATACAATAGCTGGCATTTGAGATTTGTGTCTGTTTGTATCGATGATTGGTAACTGATTTTTCTCAATTCGAAGGGCAATCATCAGTTATCAATTACCGATATAATCAGATACAAATCTCAAACAACTGTACCTAGCATAATCGGTTTACATAACGGTTCGACCATTACTAATGTGGGTCTAGGTTTTGTCTCGGCGGCAGTACTTTTTAAAAAAAAATTGTGTCCTCTGCAATTTTTCAGCGACGAAAATTTTCTGGATTTAAATACTAACCAGCAATGATATTAAATTATTTTGTTCGGTTAACATCTTTGTTCTCGACATGGGGGAAATTAAGCGCCTGGGTCATCAGGTCGTGAGGCGTAAGTCCCGTCAGTGTGCCTTTACGGTGCGGTGTGACCGATAACTATCATAAACCTATTATATCATATATAAAAGAAAATGAAGGACTATTAGTAGTTATCTTACAATAATTGTTGCTTTTTATCATTGTGTGACCTCTGATTCCTGAATAGATAAGAGTCAATCTCCGTGAGTTCCAGCACTTACACATTTATTTATTAATTCATATTGTAGTTGGCTTTAAAAGCCTTTCAGGACCATGGCTTATAGCATATCCATCCTCCAGGTCTTGATCTTGGGCTGTAGTCCACTTGGAAGGAATTTGTAT
>JADDOH010014933.1:0-63255 GCA_016648135.1 Agrypnia vestita | reverse complement strand
ATATATATCCACAACCACCCACCGCTGGTTATGGTGGCGGATAGCCCTTGGTGTCACATCGAAAATATGCGAGTTTGGTGGGGGTGGCTGTGCGTGGGTGGGAGTGGGTGACGAAAATGTGCTTTCTAGCACATTTTTTTGTTATAGGAAGGCCGCAAATGCTTCAGATTGTTTCAAAATAGACGCGCCGACTGTGTCGGTGAGTCTAAAAGGTTCCGGAAAAACCTGGTCTAGAAGTTCTGGAAGGAGAAGGTTCTAGAAAATTCTATAAGTTCTATAAGGTTCTTAACTGAGTGGCGGAATGTGTCGGTGTGTCTAGAAGGTTCCTGCACATTTGATAAATTTCTTGAAAGTTCTTGAAGGAGAATGTTCTAGAAGGATCGCGAAAGTTCTATGACGATCCAAACACTACTACTAATAAAAATCTACGCGTGAAGCCGCGCGGGCACAGCTAGTCGTTACTATGCAGACATGCATAGTAGTTATATGTTTAAAAACATGCAATAAACGCGAGATTGCTATGCGTCTCACTGTGTGAGTGAATTCCCCGTGAGACACAGTGGAATTTGTTAATCATTATAATTGTGTTAATTTATAGACTAGCATCCACATATAAAAAGTGTAAAATATTTGCCAAAGCATGAGTATATCCTAGGAAGGGTAACATTATGAACACAATTGCATAATAATATATGTAAAAAAAAATAAAAAAAACATAAAGTGAATTGTGAAAAATGTACCAAAGTTTTGTTCTTGAGGCGGCATAAATCCTTTACACTTACTTCTTGCTGAAGAATTGAGTTTTATTAAATATTCGGTACGGGTCCAGCCGAATCGAAGTATCGTCATGACGATTCTGAATATAAACAAAATGTACACCTGCAACAAATCATCAACTGCTCATTCATATGACTACCATGTAGTGGTGTCCTGTAGAAGAGGACGAATATAAAATAGGATAATAAAAAAATAGATTATCTCAGTTCAGTAAAATATAGATTTTTTTGGTTGACACTAGTTATCATTTGCATGGTTCTGATTATATTTTATTCAGTCGTTATTCGTATGAGCATTTAAAATTGTGTATTTAAATATATAATTTTATATCACAAATTGATTTTAAATAATACACGCGTTTCAACTAAAATAACGGATAGAATACCAGCTAAGGATATCGAAAGCAACAGAAATGAGTTCCCCGCAGGTCATCTTCAAGCTTATCCCAAATTTAATTCTCTACACAGGCGATTTAGAAAATGCAAAAAAATTTTTTTTTTTTTTTTTGTAGTGCTTGTTGTAATCAAACGTTAGCGTTTCACGTTGGCGACCATTATTTTGTCTGCAGCAGATCGAAATAGAGGAACTGTGAATTTCCCTAACCATTGTTTTAATCTTTTCAGCCAGGATATTCTTCGTCTTCCAGGGTCTCTTCTGTTCGCAATTTTGTATTGAACGATGAGATGCCGGTATTTTGACGGATGTCTCATGGTATGGAAAAAATAATATAATTCGTTTAATTATAATTTTATTTCGTACATATAAAATTTAAATATCTAGGGGAAAATATGGTATATTGGACCGGAAACTTAATTGGACCACCCTCATATCTCAAAAAGTAGTTTTTCAATTTCAATATTGGCAACACCAAGCGATATGCATCCACATCGGCCAGATTGTTTGATTGTCTGATTGATTGATTGCTTGTCTGACAAAAAACTTTGGATCGATTTTTAACCCTTTTCCCGTGATCGAATCGAGCTGAATCTTTGCAAGCAGACTCGTTGCGACGATCAAAAAGATCTATCAAATTTTCGTTAAAAAAATTAATAATTGTAGTATAATTTAGGATTTTTCTAATTTTTAATGGTTTAAGTTCTATGGAGATTCCGAAGCATATGGTAAACACGAAACCCGAAAATGAGAAAGGGAGTATTGTAAAAACATGGTTTTTATGGGTTACTTTTTTTACATTACATTGAACGTTCGTGTTTTGTTTTCATTGGAGGAAAGGATTTTTTTTCAAAATGGTAAACAATCCAGTCCATAGTCAAAATTTAAAAAAAAAACACGGTAATGTTGTTCTACTGTGTATTTTCTAAAAAATTATTATTATTATTCGAAATTATTATTATTATTTCATAACGACCTTTTTACAAAGTTAAAACGTAAAACTATTGTCTTGACGTTTCAAAACGTTGGCGTTGGTTAGGAATGGGTGTTCGTGGTGTTAAATTAATGTGGAAGATCCTGTTTAGAAAAAACTTTCTATAGAGAATTTCCTCTAGAGAATAAGATCCTATACATTTTGTGTAACTACATAAATATTACTACTGTATTTAAATATGTAGGTGATCTATGTTTTTAATTTTCACAAATAAAGAAGAAAAATGGGGGCAAATTTTGGATGGCAGCCGAGCGGCTCAGCTCTGCTTTGCAACGCTGGGTTGCACGGTTGCCTTTAGCGTTAAAAAATGGAAATACGGCGGCAAATGAGTAGGACCGATACAGGAGCTTTTGCTTATAAAAAGGTCCTGGGTAAGCGGTGGGTCTGCCCTCATTAGAGAATCAGAAGTGATACTTTTTTGGAAAGTGAAAATTTTTAAAATTATTTACAATTCGTCATTTACAGTTTTGCGAAACATAAACGTAGATTGAAATGTGATTAATTAAGACAAATCTAAAAAAATAATTATCACTAAATAACAAGGCTAAAATTTCAGTCTGAAGAATGTCAAATGAATGAACTATATTTGGATTAAAGTTAGAATTACATACTTATTAGTATGAGTCAAGACCGCTATCAAGTCGCATGATTATTGCGGGGAACTGGATGCGAGAGGAATGGCTCCATCCAACTGATATATTCGGAGAAATTGGGTCGATGGTTGTTATCGCGGTTAATATTATTTGGACGACAAATGTATGCAAAACGCAGAACGACTGTGACCAAAGCTAACAAAATAATCCATATTATAAACATATGTCTCTCCATTGCAATAGAGAGATAAAATATAAAATAGTCGGATAGAACAGATCTAGAACGAATGTAATTATAATTGGTTCTAAAATCTCATTCGTATGGTATTCGTTCGATCTATCATCATACATTGAAATATATGTACCTACTCGTATTTAAGGAATATTCGTTGCAATCAACACAAAACTAAAAATATACCTACCTATAATATTTTTTTACTGGCAAAGGCCTAAATAAGGAAATAACTGAACATTAACTTTTTTACGAACCATAATAAAAGACGGAAGCCTTCATCCTGTCGACACGGCATTAACAAGTGCATTCTATTATCGATAACAAACATTCGTTTCAACATTTTTCCTTGTATTGTCGTTCGATGTAACATAACCGATAAATAGATAATGAGACTGTATCAAATAAATTATTTATCATAATATAATATATAAATATATATATATTCACACTATATATATATTCCATTAAACAAAGAAGCACGAGAACCACTAAATTATAAACCAATAAAATATAATACTTGGCAAATAGATCGAAATGGGCATTCTTCCTTATGTTTATTTCAACTAACAATAAATAAATAATGGATATATTTCAGATCGTATATTCTTGTACACAGGTATAGACTAGGTTTGTGAGATTTATTATAATATGGAATTTTTTTGCCTTTTTCTTAAAACTATAATATATCATGTTATACTTATTATACATAAGTAATTATGACCTATAAATTTGCATACCATAAATATTTTACAGATGAATCTTTATTTTATTGAACACTAGTTGTTTGTACCCGGCATTGCTCGGCTTGAGGATTAGTTAAAAATAAGTTTGAGGGGACATACAATGGTTCCATTGTTTTGCAAAGATTCTAATAAAAAATGTTTCCATTTAATCTAGTCAGGGATGGATAGGTCCGGGAGGGAATTGTGGCCCATGTATTCCGCTGGGACCTAAAGAATAAGAATGCAAAATTTGGATCAGACCGGCAAATGGTGTAGTTTTATACAGAAAATATATCAGGTGATGGGGTGAGGTTAAAGTTGTCTTTGTTACTCACCGGGTCCTGAATAAGTATTTAAAATTTGGGTCAGATCGATCGTACGGTGTAGATTTTTTCAGAAAATATAACAGAGGAGGGGGTGGGGGAAAAGTCACCTTAGTTACTTGCCGGGTCCTAAAGAATAAGTATGCAAAATTTGGGTCATATCGGTCAAACGGTGTAGATTTGTACAGAAAATATATCAGATGAGGGGGTAGAAGGGGAGAGGCTAAAAATTGTCTCTCCCCTTTTATTACCCGCCAGGTAGAGTCCATTCACTTTAGAAGCCTTTTGCATTAGTGTGAGAAATAAATACTGTAACACGTAAATTGTGAAAATGTATTCGTTTTTTAAACTAACTTCATTGGCCGCTCCAGTAACACTCTGACCGGCGAGCGGAGCGGTCGTTTCTTTGTTTAATATTTTTTGCTTAAAGATACGGTGACTACAAAATCACGAATATTTTTAAATTAGGAAAGGAGAAATCGCTTTCAGGTCAAACAAAGGACATAGTTTTAAATGTATAAAAATATCTCGAAGAATTATATAAAGATAAAATGGAAAAAGTTGATAAAATAACCATCAGCGAATGGAAAAATGTTTGCTGACATACAAAAGGAATTGAAACTGAGCACGCGACAAGGGATATTCAAATGGATGAAATCACAGACTTTAATCAATTTAATATGAATTTAGACGAGGATTCGGAGTCCGATACAAACGATTAAAGTTTATCTGATTAAAATTAACTATAAGAATTCGAAATTATTTAACTACAATTATACCCGCTTATATATTTATTTTAAAAGCCATAATTCGTCAAAAATAACGTCATTTTATTATATATTTATTAAGGCTGTGAGAATAGCGCTATCCAGAGTAGCGTAGCGCCTTGATAACATTAGTGATGGAAACAAAATAGAGAATTTTGCTTTTTTTGTTTCCTATACCTCATTATTATTTGAGCCATGTGGCAGCGTCAGTGATGGACATTGTTGCATAGAAAATGATATATTTTGATTAATAATAATGACATACGTCTTAAAATAGTGGATACACTTACAAGTTTTAATTATACTTAAACAGAAATATATAAAACAATCATGAAATTAAAAAAAAAATGTATTTCAGAGTATTTTATTAAAAAAACATAAGTCAATGTCTTTATTATTAACAATTTTGAAATCATACTAATTTTGAAAACGAAATTAGATCAGTTATTGGATTGTAGTTACGGTTACGAATAGATTTCTAAATAATTATTATTCGGGGATTAAAAAAATGAAATATAGTTTTTTTATAATACATATATGCTAATTTCAGGTTAAAAAAATAAAATACTATTTATATATTTTTTTGCGTCAGTCTTTACTCAAAAAAAGAATGTTACGAGATTTTGTAAAAGAACTGTTACTCACACTAATGCAAAAGGCTTACCTAAAGTGAATGGACTCTACCTATTAAAGAATAAGTATACAAAATTTGGGTTAAATCGGTCAAATGGTGTAGGTTTTTACGGAAAATATATCAGGGGGAGGGGTGGGTCAAAGGATGAGGGGGTAAATGTAGTCTTTGTTATATTGCTTATTTCAGAATACGGCCGAATATATTAAACAAGCAACGTCTTTGTCCTGTAATTACATAATTTTAAAATTCGCAAAAAAATGATACCTATTTATATTAATTGTATAATGTTAATAATTGGATGGTGATTCCAAATAAAATATTTGGTTAATGCGTAAGCTACTATTATATTTTTTAAATAAATAAAATACATAAATTTGTGTATAATAAACTCTTCTACTTTCTTTGCGTTAACGTTCTGGGGGCCTGTAAAAATCTGCTGGTTTAGAGGTAAAGCAGTTTAGCTAATTTTGAAAAGTATTAAATTTTTAAATATTAAAGGAGATTGATGGATAGAGTGGAAAACATGAAAATCTGATAGAACAAGATCAGGAGAATAGAGCGGAGGTGGAGTGACCTCCCAAACGAGTTCTCGAGTAGCCACTTTTGTAATGATAGCAGTATGCGGACGAGCTTTATCATGATGCCGTCTTCCCGTAGTTTTCGCTGAATCACTGCTTATTATTAAGTTATTGGTAAAGCCATAATAATAGTATTAATATTTCCTTAACTTTTCAGGTAATTAATTGCAGCTTATTATTGAGTTATTGGCAAAGTAATAATAATAGTAATTCAATCATGTTTTAACTTTTCAGTTAATCAAACAGAAGGATGTGTCGGAATAATTAATTTTTAATATAAACAATTAATATAAACTTTCTACAAATTGAAAGACTCAATACGAGTTTAATAAAACAAACAAAGCTTTAGCATTATAATGACATTTCTTTCCAAAGCACGCTTGTCTTGGAAAACTAAAGCGCGACGAACTTGTGCATCAACGGAATATATTGAAACGGTTTGTGTACAAGGAATTGACGTAAGGTCCTAACCAACTATGACAACTGATGAAAAACTAAATAATTATTATGGACTCATAATTCCCAAAACACGTGTATATCTTGAAGGCTCCGGAATGAGTATTGGCAGGGCGCGGTCGCCTTGTAAACGAGCGCAGGCAATACTGACTACTCCATGTTTTCTCCAGTCTCATTAGTGGCGAATGTTTGTGGAAGATAATTGCCTATTGGACTTTTTTAGCCGTGCGACAGTTCTCCACACGAAGTTGATCAGCTTCCCAGCGGGGACTCGGAGAGCACCGGACGCCGAATTGTGATCAACATGATCCGAAAGTGATAATAAGGCCTCATTAATGTTGATAACCTAACGGTTTATGCAATACGAAAAGACGAAAGACGGAAAAATAAGTCGCAATATATCTAAATGTAAGAAGGTTCTTGAATATTCTAAGCAAGTAAAGCGACGGCTCACGTATATGCTCATGTATAGAAAAAGAGGTAAAATTAAACAAAATAAATTTAGTGTGAAAACCCTTCGTGTGTTTATCTGAAGACTTAATAGAAAATGTTGGTAGGTACACACATATCTAGTTAAGTTGGTAGTCTAACATAATATCCTCTTACTTATGTACGGAAATGTCTGTGAGACGGGCTTGTCTCAAAGACTGCGATTGGATCCAGAGGAATCTGGATGATTTCGGAGATGACGACAGGCGAAGTAAGGAGTAAAGGAGTGGGAGTGTCCCGCCGTGGAAAGGTCCGCCCCGAGCTTTACTGCCATAATTCGATTGGATATATGTGGAAAATTGTAAGAATATTGTTGTGACTATAAATAAACTATACTTCATGTAACTTGGTAAACATGGTCTCAATATTCTTATACCCAATCCCTCTTCCACTGTGGAATTGTACTAAATATCATAAATACATCCTGGAGATGGCCACATCAACGCTCATTGTAACATTATTTTAATTCCAATATTTTAATATTTATTTGGTGATTCTAGTTAGACTATGTTGTACTAGCTATGATTCGTAAAAATGACAGATTTAACGTTTGAATTTCAGCTTTACATTAATTAGTCACAAAAAAAATTATTGCGAAATCACTCTAAAATGTAAAAAAAATATATTCTTCACTAACACACATTACAATATGAATGAAGTTACCGTTTCTGTTAATCCAAATTACACCACGTTGACTGACGATGGTTAGTAATTGATCCAAAGTGATATTATTTATAAGACTCCTTCAGGGGTGGTTTTGGTATGCTTGGACCATACACAGAAGAAATTTGCACCAGGGCAAAATGGCGGCTGTGCTGGCACGGACGCTTTTGAAAACGACGGGAGAATGGAGGCCAGGGCGATGACGGCAGATGACCAATTTTGGGAGCCAAGGACCCAATTTCATCGTGCAGCCATCCGACTTGCTCTCCGACTTCGGGATTGTTCATGCACCGAGGACTACCAACACAAAGTAATATTCATTTCATTGCTACAGAACCATCTCGGACCGTCGCGCGTCGGACTGACTAGATTCTCAGCGATTGTGCTGCGGCACGAAGCATCTACCTAAGAATAATACTTCTGGATAGATCCGCGATGTCAAGGAGATTATCGCATGGCTAAAGTCGTGTTGGTGAACTTATCAAGTTAAGAACAATATAATACTTCTGGATAGATCCGCGATGTCAAGGAGATTATCGCATGGCTAAAGTCGTGTTGGTGAACTTATCAAGTTAAGAACAATATAATACTTCTGGATAGATCCGCGATGTCAAGGAGATTATCGCATGGCTAAAAGTCGTGTTGGTGAACTTATCAAGTTAAGAACAATATAATACTTCTGGATAGATCCGCGATGTCAAGGAGATTATCGCATGGCTAAAGTCGTGTTGGTGAACTTATCAAGTTAAGAACAATATAATACTTCTGGATAGATCCGCGATGTCAAGGAGATTATCGCATGGCTAAAAGTCGTGTTGGTGAACTTATCAAGTTAAGAACAATATAATACTTCTGGATAGATCCGCGATGTCAAGGAGATTATCGCATGGCTAAAGTCGTGTTGGTGAACTTATCAAGTTAAGAACAATATAATCCTTGGAAATGTAATCTAAACCCCTTCTGGATTGTGTCCGTTATCATGACTTACCTACCTACGTAGACAATTTTAAGTTTTTCATTATAATTTACCTGCAATTTATTAATATAACTTTTGTCAAATGGAAGAAATTCAAGATGCTTTTATGTTGGTTTCTTCTTGTGCAATTTTAAGCTTTTTATTATAATTTACATGCAATTTTATTAATTTAACTGTTCAAATGGCTGAAAATACTAACGGTCATAAGTTAGCTTTCTATTTCTTTCTAAAATATGAAGTTGTTAATCTAATCCACCTGAAACCTTGTTGGAATCTAACTTTTGTCAAATTTGCAGAAATTGCAGATGTTAACATCTTGGGTTCCTTTGTAAAATCCTACCTACCAATAAATTGTAATTTGACTTTACCACCTGGTAGAACTTTGTATGGATAAAATCCCCAGTCATGACGCCTCCCTGGAGAAAGATTTCCATCACGTAAAATGTCTTCCACGAACGCGAGAGTTCGGGGTTCAGTCGTCAGGGCATAAGGTCCCAAAACGAAGGCACCCGATCTCACATGTTGCAAGTTGCAATGTTTGTGCTAGGATGTAAACAACGCCATCTGGTAGTATTAGTTCGTTGCCGTTTCGGCTGCGAGTTAAGAAAGTAAGAACAGTGCCATTTAGCATAGCATAGAGTCATCTGGTATCTGTAATGACGGACATCGTTACATAGAGAATGATATATTTAAATAATAGTTTATCCCGTGAAGATATTAATAACTTAATTGTTTTTTTTTTTAAATAGAGATGCCAACGCGGATTACGTGTCACATCAATATTCTTACTATTTTCAAACCAAGCTAAACGCTTGTGCTATGAAAATAGGACTAACTTGCTGGTCTGGAGTGGAGTGGAGATTCGAACCCGCGACCTTTGTATCACGAGGCGAGAGTCCTAAACACAAGACCAACAAGCTACTCTATTGAATTACTACTATTAAATTATTAATTAATAATCCATAAATAATATAATAAAAAAACAAATTATAAAACATAAAATTCATTGACATGAATGTATCATATATAATATAATTATATTTCAGTTCAGTTTTCAGTTTTTCAGTTTCAGTGTCGATAAATCTCGATCGATGAATATTTGCAGAGTTTAAGAATAAGATACCAACAAATACAATGTACAATTTTTTGTATGCAGGCCTTTATCGTTACCTACCTCGTTAGCAGTGGCGTGCAGTGGGTACAAACTTAGGTTATGCTGTGACCGACTATATGTATACTTATATTAAAAATATATATATACGCATACATAAGGGTATATATATATTTTGTATTTTTTTAAACTGTATATAATGAACTACTCTGAGTAGACCAAATTAATTAATCAATTAGAAAGACATACGGAAAAATCTAATTCACGAAAAAATATTACGCTACTATTGGGATTCGAACCCAGGTCACCTCCTTTCCGGGGCCGGTGCTCTGACCACTATAAGCTATAGCAACCCTCAATGTTTCCGTGAATATATCCTTCCTTATGTAGTTCTCATTTTTCTATTAATTGATTATTTTTTCGTGAATTATATTTTTCTGTATGTCTTTCTAATTGATAAATTAATTTGGTTTTTAATTTCACAGAACTTTGTTCTGAAAAATTTCAACTACAAAAATATGAATGTGTTTTTGAATACATATTCTGAGTAGCTTCAATCCACAAAAATAACTGTACTATGAAAGAAGTATTGTAAACAAGATTTTCTAAATAAATATTTTATGTATAGGTAAGACGTCAAAAATTTTCAAAATATTTCGAAGACGATTTATATATAATTAAACCGGGAATAATACTAATTTCAGATATACGTTTCTTTTCACAAAAAAAAACATTTTTTGATAACGTTGATGGCAATGTCGTCGTAAACAATCATTATGATTTGACAGATGGTATTCACCATAGAAAAGAGAAATAAAATTCATGCAAAAAGTTTTGGGTGGAATTTGTATAAAATATCACTTCTGCAAGTAACGTGCGCGCAGATCTCACATGGCGTAGGACCTTTCGAAGAAACACGCTATTTCGTGAATAATTTACTTATCTATTATTAAAAACTTACAGACAAAGAGATGAGTCAAAATACACGGTTCAGGACGAATTTTTTCTCGACTTGACTATATTTATGGAACAAATTTGTTGGGCGCAAACAAGTGAGATAAATTATGAATTGACATCAAGTTGGATACAGAAACGTCGGAAATAAAACTTCTAGCCGTAGGATGAATTACGGCTAGAATTTTAAATCGAAAAAAACACGTCACGTTAAACAGAAACGTCGGAAATAAAAGTTCTAGCCGTAGAACGAATTACGGCTAGAATTTTAAATGGACTTTTTCTTAAGGGGGGGGTTTTAAGTTTTTTTTTTGCATTTTATTTTTAATTTTTTAAATGAATGTATAACATCGTAAGAATATTGTGTCAAAATTTCAAGTCAATCGGAGCAAAATTGACGAAATTATGAACATTTGAGCGATACTCAGACTGATTTTCTATACCTGCTCGGGCAGCTAAGAGACGCGCTCACCTGAGGACTACCGGACGTGCTATTGTATTAGAAGAGTTTTGCGTAGACAAGGACAAACAGATGCTGATGATGAAAGCTCTTTGCCGTGTGAACATGGCATCGACGATTATGTGTAAGTATAAAATAAGTGTTGAGTTTTATTTTGAATTTTACAGTGTGCAAAACTTTAAATCGTTTTCCCCACATCTCACGTTTTCAAAGTCGGTGTCCATCATAACTTCAAAACTACCGCATCGATCCTTTTGAAATTTTGAACACTATTTCTGTACATAATTTACGAGGTAACGCTGGAGATTTTTTTTCAAATTTGTTATTAATTTTTATTTTTTAATAACAAATTAGTCGATATTTTTCGCAAAAAATCGCGTTTTTCCCTTCAAAGTGTTCCAAAAAATTTAAAAATTGAAATTTCAAAAAACCCTCCCAGCGTTACCTGGGAAAATCTATTATCTAACGAATGAACTTTGATTTTTTGATTTCAGATGATCCAGCACCAAGTTATGATGGACACCGCAATTCTACTTTTTTCCGAGACACGTCCGAATAATTGCTGCCATTGCCGTATTTTTTAATATTTCGTCTTAAAAATTTTACACAATATTCTTCAAATGTCATACTTTACTGTACCATTGGTTTTAATAAAGAGATTTTAACTGTGTCGTCACAAAAAATTCACAAAAACATGCCTTTTATTGTACGAATTAACCTTACCCCCCCCCTTAATATAAGGATTATTTAATTAATATTTGTTTCCCAGAATCTTTACTAATGCACAGCTTTTTTTGATTGCGCTGCACGCCACTGCTCGCTAGGTATATAAAAATACCTGTTCTGAGGTAAGTAGCCATTCCTTTATTGAAACTCTATTAATTGTCTAACTGCATGGTTGCGTTATTAGAAAAAGAAAAAGAAAGTAAATTAGAGTAAAAAGTATATATGTTCATATATGAACAAACAAAAATTAATAAATTAGTATATTAATTTACTTATTCACACTTAATAAAAAGGATCCAAAAATATAAGAATATTTATAATAAAACGATTTAAAAATTACTCACACCGCAATGTGTATAATATATTGAAGGTATTTAAATCAAATTAACACGATCGTCAATACGGCTGTGAACTCTGATTTATGCAAGAGGGCGTGGCCTACCACGACGTCAAATATTGAAACACACGTTTAAATTTGTGCCTTAATATTTGCTATAATAATCTAAAACTGAATTACGAACGAATGCTCACCTTCACTTAATTTGGAACATGAACAATATATTTCACGATGGTGAAAATTAAATGGCAAAACAATGTTTCATACTTTCGCGGGAACATTGTGTTCAACAGTTGAATGAAAAGAATTGTAATATAGTGGTTAAATCAAAAATGATGATACAAATATTAATAAAAATATAAATATTTATAAAAACACAAATATTTATTTTATAAAAGGCACACATATTTTTACCACGATTACATTAGCTTCGCCTGTTTGTCTGGACGGAATCTTACATGTAATCGGTATTTCACCCGCTTCTCAATGTCCAATCAAGCTGAAATTTTACACACAGACGTATTCTCGATGACAATACATGAATCAATCAGATTCACGCATTAATCAATGAATCCATTATAATTAATTTATCAAAGTTTTATACGGAAAATTAAAGTAAAAAAATAAATTTTCGGCTAAAGAATGTTGGTCGTCACTCTCCAAATAAAAGCGTGAGAGCTTTCCCTCCATCAACAACAGAATTCTGTAATCTATATCAATATCTTAAGCGCTCACCTTAAAACAAGTACTAATATAATAGAACTATTATTAATAAGAACATTCACAATATGTGGGGTATAAGAGCAAAGGCAGCAATATAAAAAAAATGAATGCAGTCATCGAAGATACCGAATTCGAGATTTTATAGGAAACATAGCCTACAAATTTATAGGAAACATGATTTAGGAAGGGACAGACATATAAAACCGAGAATTCAGTACACTTTAAATTGATAATCCTCGGTGACTGCACTCAAAACATTTTTTGTTATTGCTGCCTTTGATTTTATACCCCACATATGTTATTATGATTCAATGTTTAGATTACGTACAGTTCAAACTATGTGGAGACGAACGTGTGATCATTCTTGATTGGGAGAACTTTGTGGCTTTTATTTTATTTATTTTGGACCGCAGATTTTCAGAGCTAGGGAGATAAAGTGGATTCCAGCAATTCCAAGTTACTTACTGGGTACTATGTATTTAGATAGTAATATTAGGTCCTTACATATGAAATTGGCGTTTAGTATGGGAGGAACATAAAGCCGAATTTTTTTATTATAATATATTTATTTAATCAAAGTATGTACCATTGCTATCTATGCACTTTTGCCATCTCATAGGTAGTTCATCGATCCCTTTACTAAAAAAACCATTCGGACGGGAATCAATAAAATCTTTGAAGGCGGTTTGGACTGCCCCATCGGAGTTGAATTTTTTCCTTTGCAAGAAGTTATCCAAATTTCGAAAAAAATGGTAATCTGTTGGGGCAAGGTCCGGAGAGTACGGTTGATGTCTTAGACATTCCAATTGAAGCTCCTCTAATTTGGTAGCCGTCTGTTGTGCAGTGTGTGGTCTAGCGTTATCATGAAGCAGCAGTGGCCTAGAGCAATTAACCAGCCTCGGTTGTTTAGCAGCTAGCTTTTCCATCATGGTTTGCAATTGCTGACAATAGACATCTGCCGTAATCGTCTGGCCAGATTTAAGAAAGCTGTAGTGAACGACACCAGCACTAGTCCACCAAACGCTCACAAGTAACTTTTTTGGAGTCAATTTTCGCTTGGGGCATGGTTTGGCTGGTTCGGCAGGGTTCAGCCATTGCTATGAGCGCTTCCGATTATCGTACAGGATCCACTTTTCATCACAGGTAATGATTCGATTTAAAATCCCTTCATTATTGTGCCGGTTGAGTAATGCAACGCAGCAGTCAACGCGCGTTTGTTGATTTGCTTCACTCAATTCGTGAGGTACACACCTTTCAAGCTTTTTCACCTTACCAATTTGCTTCAAGTGGATTAAAACAGTTTTATCACTAACACCGCAGCCTGCAGCTAACTCGGTTGTGGTTTGCGATGGATCCGCTTCCACAATAGCCTTCAATTCTTCATTATCAACTTTGGTCTCCGGCCGTCCACGGGGCTTGTTCTGCAGGTCGAAATTTCCAGAACGAAAACGTTGGAACCAAAAACGCACTGTGTTTTCTTTTGCGGCACCGTTGCCATACACATCATTAATCCTTCGAGCCGTTTCTGCAGCACTGGTGCCACGGTGGAACTCGTACTCGTAAATAACGCGATATTTCAAGTTTTTCATTTTGTAAACTGAGTGACGCAAAGAAAAAAACAATTGAGGAAAAAACAAATGAATTATAATTTTCAAAACACAAATACATGAGTAAATAGCTGTATAAATTTGGATTTGGAATTCCTAACCAAAGAGAAGATATTTGAGATCAAATTTGCCAGTACGGCAAAACACCAATTTCATATGTAAGGACCTAATTAATATATGTAATTACTGTTATCGGAAGTGCCGAAAAAGACTCGCTGGGAGATAAATGCAGGACGAGTTCACGGCGCGCTTGTTTACAGTGAGCGCGCTAGCTATAGCGGGGCGATCAATTCCCGTCAAAAATGACGGACCATTGGTTCGTGTCTTTGCTAAGCCCTCGTATATAGTTATAGTATCTTTTTGGCGGTCCACGGATAGGCGGCGGTAGTAACATGCGTTAAGCGGCCGGTTCGGGTTTGCTGGCCGAGGTTCAAGCCCCATCTCCGGCCGTTTGATTTGGTTTTTTAGCCGTAAATTCGAACGAAATTACGGACGTTACACGAAGTTACGGATGGACAAACAAATAACGAAATTATTACGTTTGATAATAAAAAAATATAATAAAATTATACACGTAAAAATAATAACCATAATAAAAAAGAGTAAAGTACATTTTTCGGCCTGTATTATGGTAAAATGTAATTCGGTTCTATTTTTTAATGGAATTGGGCTATTGAATTAAAGTTGGAATGGTGGAAATAAGATACATTTTTGGTTGAGTTCAAAACGCGTAGTAAAGCAGAAGAAAGTGCTTGTAAAGGAACATACGCTGTAGTGGTTCTAAAGATTGGAAGGTCGTGGGTGTTTTTCTTCAGTTGATAATGACCAATTTAAGGCGTTAATTGAATCAGAACCGCGCACGCGCACAACAATCCGAGAACTACCGTATAAATTAAGTGTTAGTTATCCAGTAGATTTAAACTTCGAAACAACTAACTAAATCAAAGATGCTTGACAAATGGTGTCGTACGAATTGAACGAAAACCAAAAACTTTTTTCTACGCTATGTGTACTTGTTGGTCTAAAAAACATTGCCCCATCTATCATTTAAGCATTTCGACAACTTTTTACAGGATAAAGTCTTCAACAACAGAATGCACTTCGAGATTTGATTAACTCCAGAACTCCGAAATTTCGCATCAAAAATTGGCAAGATGGCTGATTCTAAGGTGATCTTTTCGATTAATCAAGATAATTATTAGCTGAGAAAAGTTAATTTGAAGGTCGTAAACTTTGAATTGGTTTCTGACAAACATAATATGTATATGATATAATATGCCCTACCAGGTAATGTTTAAATGTTTCAATGTTAATAGTTCTAATGTTTAAATAAAATTAATAAATATCAAAAACCTTTAATACTGAGTGGCAAAAACATAACTCAACGTGGGTCACATAAATTTTAGTTTATTAAAAAAAATCAAGTTGCACCACGAAATATCTGCCATATCCATTAGTAATAATAAAAGTTGTGTAACTTTATTAAAGACATAATTTACTTTCTACAAGAAACTACATATCTGTTGACTTGGTGACTTGGGCCAGTAATGTGAACCTAGTCTTAAGACCAATCGAGAACGCGGCAGCAGCGAAGAACGAGCCGGCTCTGGTTCGGATCTCCGTTTTTCCCATTTCTTCTTCAAAGAACATTTAGCTTTGTAACCTTAACTAACTTGTAACCATTATATTAACGAATAAAACAACCTTGAGTATCTGTTCTTGCATATCTGTTACCAACCTTACTTGCTTGCCACACGTTACACTGTACCTACATACATATTAAAGACAGGTGTATTGAACACCTAATTAGATCAGTGGATAGAGTCGGACATCTTCCCCACACTCTACAAATTGGTGAGCATCACCGTCTATATCAAGTCTGCCAAAAAGCTAAATACCGTAACGAGAAGGCAGAAGTAGAAAGACGTACAATCGAAATGACGAGGCTCATCTCGTAAGTTCTTGAAACGTCGCCACGCAACATTCAACCTGTATAGAGGAGACCGGTCGGCCACTACGCAATCGGTTTTGTGTTGTTGACGGCAGGCTAAACGCCACAGAAATTCCGTGCGGCGTGTGTTGCTAGCGCGTGAGTGATACCAGCAATAATAAATTAAGAGGGTACCTACGTGCGAAGTTGAACAGAATATTCGATAAAGTGATCGATGCAATGGAGACAGTGAAATAACAAGTGTTCTTCGGAAGAGTGATTAGAGTTAATTAGTGCGAATTAAGGAATTGGATAATAAGTGTATGAAATATTCTAGAAACATTTAATTACCTTAAATGTAAGAACAGTTCTCCGATTATATTCATGCCCAGTAACTTTGCGCAATAAATTAAAGTTAAAATTGTTTTAGTGTTTCATTTGCCACCCACAGTCACGTCCCGTTACAATATTATAAATGTTATTATATTCTGGAATTCAAATTTAATCCGTGTGTTCATTTGGAATCATTCACTTTACTAAGTACTTGTATATTTTCACGTAGTATTGTGCATTAGAGTGGGCACTGATTTGAACGCGGCGAGGTCAGTACCTGCTGGATTGTTTGGACAGGTTCCGGAAAGACACCGTCATAAACAAGGCCTAAAAGTTGAGGCTATTTTTAGAGACGAGGCGCTCGCGGCTATTGTACGAGCGTTATCGTCGAATGGCATATATTTAAAATGCACGGCCTGTCAGACAATGAAAATTTAAATGTGATAAGTGGCAGGGCTTTGCAAGAAGGGGGCCCTCTGAACACACAAGCGCAAAGTTTTAAATTTTTAAATTTTTTGTACGAATAAATAAGGAATATACCAGCATACAATTGCTGTTTGGGGACATACCATTTAATTTTAATTAATACGAATAATTAATTAATGTAGTGTGATTATACGAGAGTATGTAAATAAAATAAATAAATACTAGTATTAAAAAAAAAATTGAAATATTTAAATACATAATATAATTCCTTTCATGTACAAACTAGTCTTTCAATTAAATTGGGTGAAAACATATCATAAGCAAAACCGAAATTCCTGCAGCGCTCATGCAAGTGAGATTACCTGCTCTTTTTTTCTGCGACGAACACGAATTGTGAAATAAGCGCCAGGCGCGCTGTCATATTGAGAAAGCAACAAGAAAATACTGCCTATCTCGCTAAAGCGCATTTATAGCCTACAGTCCAATAGGGAGTACTCATTAATATTTGTTGTTGATAACAAGTTGCACAGCGTGTCAGTTCTTGTCGCGTTTTTTCCGTGCGACGTATAAAGCTTTTTCCAACAAGTAGCATCCAGGGTTCGAAAAAATCCGATTTTTATAGAAAAAATCAAAAAATCGGATTTTTTGATAAATATCCGATATATATCAAAAATTGGATATATATCCAAACTTTTTTTTCTCCTTTTTTGCACATGTCAACAAACTCGAAATAATTAGGAAAATTATTTGGTACATTGAATTATTATGTTGCTATATCTAATGTAGTGTCATGGCTGTTTGTTTCTTTGTGTGAAATAAAAAATGGATTATATGAAAACAATCAAAAAACAACCGTAGCACTATTTAAAATACAACTAGCGCCATCTAGTATCGACTGCAAATATTTTTTAAAAATCTGTAGCATTTTTAAAAAGAAAACTAGTGCCATCTATTAAGAACCGCAGAAAGTTTTTTTGGATAATATATATCAATAATAAAAATCAAGCCATAAATATCGTGATATATATCATGATATATATCCGCGGATATATATCCTCGAACCCTGGTGGCATCATACAGTAAAAAAGAGATCAAAAAGACATACGTTACTTTACATGTGTCATAATTTTTTTTTAATTATCATTAATTGAAAATATTTACACAAACAACTGATGAAAGTCAATTACACATGAGAAATATATATATATATATATATATATATATTATATATATATAGATATATCTATAATCTATATATATAATATATATATATATATAATATTATACAAAAATTAAGAATATTAAAATAATTACAATCCTTATTTAATTTATTTATCGATACACATGAAGTGTTTATTTAAAAAAAACGAGCGAGCCTTAGACCAGAGGTCGCATATGATGTGTAACATTTGACATCTCACAATTAAAGATATCAATTGAGCACCAACAGAAATTAACATCAATATTTAAAATTTTATTTAAAACTATATATTTATTAATTAGTAAATACAAGTAAAGAACATTTATGTGCATTAATTTATTATTGAATTTTTCCGCACTGTGTAGGTGCCGTATATCTACATACGCATTTTGTTTAGAAATGTGTTTGGTCAATCATATGTTTTTATTTATTTTTATAGATGGCCGTGCCGTCATACATATTGTATGAAAACTTTAAATAAATATTTAAAAATAATCACATTAATTACGTAAAATTTGAGAATGTAAATTATTAAGGGTAGTTATTGTTTACATTAAGTATTTATTGAATAGTTTCGAAGATATAAGCCAAAATATATCAATGTTATAACATCCACACATTCAGAAGCATTGGCTGGTAGTGTGCGCCTTCGCTGTGATGGCACTTGCTGGACATTGATTTGTTTATAAACGATGATTTTTTTTCCATCGCGCGTGCTCCGCGCGCGCTCATTGGTTAATTGAAATTGTGCGCGTCTTATTTCCTGTTTCGCATTTCCGTCCTTTTTCACAAAATCACTGCCACAGATTGCAGGAAAGCGAGAGGAAAGATGTTACACATCAAAAATATATTTATAGGTACCAATTGTGCTCCAGAGTGTAGCAGAGAATTTACAAAAATATACATTAGTAGAATATTTAATTAATGTACTATTTTATTCGGAATTAAAACGATGAAATATTACCGTGCTATATTTATTATTACTAGGTAGTATTACAATATAGAACCAGTGGCAATCGCGTTAGAATTATTTCTTTCGGTTTTAGTTTATTTATTTAATTACAATTCATGATTCGTCCAGGTGATTCGAGCCCATGGTATTCGAGTAAACCCGAGGCTTACCTGTGAAACGCATCTGATGTGGCACTGTCGATGGTTCGAAGTAAAACGAGTCCCTAATTAGTATTCGGGTATTGTTTTGATGTTTATCTTTCTCCCGGGTTTTCAAAGATCTTAAAAGTATTGAATTTAAACAATATTGAGATAATAATATTGGGTTGTAACATATATTATATTCATCCCGTTTCCTCCGCTTGGACCCACTACCAATATCACGCACTGTAGTTTAAAAGGTAACATTTCAACTGTCATTTTAATGAAATTTTGCAAGAGTTAATAGTAATTTTTTTGCGAAGTGTTAAACACGTCAGAAAATATAGAAAATCTTGAACACATTGTATTTATTATTTTCGAAATTAGTATTTCCGAAAAGTCAAAAACGCAAACTAATGATTTTTTTTACCATAAACGGAGCAGATGCTCAACGTGCAGAAAGTAGATTATCATTTTATTTAAATGTTGTTATTATTATAATTAAATTATTATAATTATTAATTAACAAATATTATTTATAAATAAACGGAGCAGATTCTCAACGTGCAGAAAGTAGATTATCATTTTATTTAAATGTTGTTATTATTATAATTAAATTATTATAATTATTAATTAACATATATTATTTATATCCTATTAATCCATTGAGAATCTTTCTATCCTCCTATATCCAGAATGGGATATTTTAGTACATCCTATATATATATATTTTTTTTTATTCACTCTCAATAATAATTCGTGAAAATGTATTAGGTCCTTACATATGAAATTGACGTTTTGCCGTACTGGCAAATTTGATCTCAAATATCTTCTCTTTGGTTAGGAATTCCAAATCCAAATTTATACAGCTATTTACTCATGTATTTGTGTTTTGAAAATTATAATTCATTTGTTTTTTCCTCAATTGTTTTTTTCTTTGCGTCACTCAGTTTACAAAATGAAAAACTTGAAATATCGCGTTATTTACGAGTACCAGTTCCACCGTGGCACCAGTGCTGCAGAAACGGCTCGAAGGATTAATGATGTGTATGGCGACGGTGCCGCAAAAGAAAACACAGTGCGTTTTTGGTTCCAACGTTTTCGTTCTGGAAATTTCGACCTGCAGAACAAGCCCCGTGGACGGCCGGAGACCAAAGTTGATAATGAAGAATTGAAGGCTATTGTGGAAGCGGATCCATCGCAAACCACATCCGAGTTAGCTGCAGGCTGCGGTGTTAGTGATAAAACTGTTTTAATCCACTTGAAGTAAATTGGTAAGGTGAAAAAGCTTGAAAGGTGGGTACCTCACGAATTGAGTGAAGCAAATCAACAAACGCGCGTTGACTGCTGCGTTGCATTACTCAACCGGCACAATAATGAAGGGATTTTAAATCGAATCATTACCTGTGATGAAAAGTGGATCCTGTACGATAATCGGCAGCGCTCATCGTAATGGCTGAACCCTGCCGAACCAGCCAAACCATGCCCCAAGCGAAAATTGACTAGAAAAAAGTTACTTGTGAGCGTTTGGTGGACTAGTGCTGGTGTCGTTCACTACAGCTTTCTTAAATCTGGCCAGACGATTACGGCAGATGTCTATTATCAGCAACTGCAAACCATGATGGAAAAGCTAGCTGCTAAACAACCGAGGCTGGTTAATCGCTCTAGGCCACTGCTGCTTCATGATAACGCTAGACCACACACTGCACAACAGACGGCTACCAAATTAGAGGAGCTTCAATTGGAATGTCTAAGACATCCACCGTACTCTCCGGACCTTGCCCCAACAGATTACCATTTTTTTCGAAATTTGGATAACTTCTTGCAAAGGAAAAAATTCAACTCCGATGGGGCAGTCCAAACCGCCTTCAAAGATTTTATTGATTCCCGTCCGAATAGTTTTTTTAGTAAAGGGATCGATGAACTACCTATGAGATGGCAAAAGTGCATAGATAGCAATGGTACATACTTTGATTAAATAAATATATTATAATAAAAAAAAATCGGCTTTATGTTCCTCCCATACTAAACCTCAATTTCATATGTAAGGACCTAATATTTATGTCTTTATTTCCAACATTGTTTGCACGGAGATTTAAATAACGAATAAATTATTACACTTCTACAGTAAAACATCGATTTTAGGAACATCCACTTAAGGGATTTTGGATATAAAATTTTCGGTCCGTAAGTCATGTTTGTGAAAATTAACACCGTGTTAATTTTAAAATGCTTTTAAAATTTGCTTATAATTCAATTAACAGGTCAATTTTTTTATTAGGTCACTGTTCATTTTTAACACATTTAAACGATTAGGTAGTATATTGAAAAAAATTTCATTAATAGAAAACCATTTGTTTTTTTAAATTAGCTTTATTTGTTTCAACCCAGGACAAAATATAAAATATCCAGACATTTGGTGGGCGACCCTTGCGTGTTACCTGAGCCGTTGCATGTTGCACGCTGATTGCGTCATACTCAATATGATAGACAGTGAAAAGAGTTCTAATATAAGAAACAACTTTGTAAAGAAAAAAATAATTTCAATACCTTTCAAGAGAGTCTTATGACAGAGGACTGGCTCCCAGTTTACACCGATAAAGATCATAATAATAAATTTCAGAAATTCTTGGATATTTACACAAATCACATTAATAATAACACCGAAAAAATTGTTATCAGATACTCAAATAAATACAAAAAATTAAACCGTGGATTTCTAACGGAGTGCTCCAGTGCATACACAAAAGAAATAGACAACACAAGGCTTTGAAAAATCTTGACAACCCTATTCAATATCAAAATTATTTGAAATATAGAAACATGTATAACTAAATAATAAAACACACCAAGAAAACATGGTCACTCATCAAAGAGGCCTCGAATACCAAAGTATCTCGAAGTACTAATTATGAATTAATTGATAGGAATATTAATTTGCAAGAAGACCCACAAAAAGTCGTAAATGAAATTAATAATTATTTTGCAAATGTGGGACCAAAATTGGCGGCCAATATAATAAATGATAATGTCGACCATGATTATCCCTCTCTTGTTTCTGCTCTCGGTCTATGTTTGACTTAAACCAATGAAACGAAATTGATTCGGGTCATTAATGACTTGACTAACAAATCATCTGTTTGTGTTGATGATATCTGTACTGATACAATTAAGACTACGAAATTTCTCATTGTAACCCCACTTGTTTACACATTTAACTCAAGGTATTTTCCCAAAAGCATTAAAATGTGCTCTCATCAAACCAATTTTTGCAGACAAGCGTGAGATTTCAAACTACAGACGAATCTCACTACTTACGATTTTTTCTAAAATACTGGAAAGAATTGTTAAGAAGAGATTATTAACTTATTTAAATGAACGACATATTTTATCAAAAAATCAATACGGTTTCAGAGAGTATACGTGTACTAGAGATGCCATATCGGCAGTGACTGAATATGTCACAAAACACACCGATAATGGATATAAGTGCATCGCAATATTTCTTGATCTTGCTAAGTGTTAAATTATCGCGCATAGGGTGTGACGGTGTGACTGGTTTAGAAGCTATCATACAGAGAGATCTCAAGTTGTTTCACTGGATGGAAATTATAGTACATCAAAACCTATAACTCACGGTGTACCCCAGGGAAATATTAACGATTTGTGTGATTTGCCAACTGAGGGTCAAGTAATTTAATTTGCTGATGATACGGTATTACTTTTTAAAGGTAGAACATGGGAAACTGCTCACAAAATAGCAGAAAGTGGTATAGTGACCGTTAAAAATTGGCTTGACTGAAATCTACTTTCACTGAACATTGGAAAATTAACCTAACATTCAGTCCAACACAAGCTGGTCAACCTAAAGCCCTCACAAATTATCAAGTACATTTACACAGCTGTAGTTTACCAAATCGCTACAACTGTGTATGTCTTGTAAGAGCATGTGATATAAAACACAGTAATTGACAATAAATTTAGTTGGCAAAGACACATACGAGATCTCTCAAATAAGGCAAGGAAAATGGAATGCATATATAGAAGTCTTAGACATGTGGATATTGTATCCCTTAGGACTATATATATTATTCCATCACTCAATCCCTAATATCCTATGGTATAATTGGACGGGGAGGGTGTGTCAGATCAATCATGGATTCGCTGACGAAATCACAAAAATCATGCGCATAATCGCCAAGAAATTGAGAATGTTTCCTTCAGATGATTTGTTTAGAATTCTTGACACGAGGCAATTATACCTTAAAACGATACTTGTAAAATTTCACGATACTTGTAAATTTTAAGCGTACACAACAAACACGGGTTACAAGGCAATTAATTTTGGGGTACCTAAAATGAAAATATGTTTTGGACAAAGACAATTTAATTTCATTGCCCCGCTTGTTTTCAACAAGTTACCAAATGAAACAAAATAAATTACAATACACATACCTTTTAAACACCGTATTACCAATTTTATAAAAATATCAGGTAGAAGGTATGCTGAAGAAGTGATCCGCCCCACCCGACCTCTGAATTGGCAAAATCTGCTTTATAAAATTTCAAGTGTACTCTTATATAGTATTTATTTTTGTATCTACTTAAATTTTTATGTTCGCTTTACATTTTCTTTTCTTTTACATTCTTGTATTCTTGTGTTTGTATCTACTACTAAATTGTTATCCTGATTTTATATTTATTTTTACTTTTCCATTTCTTTACTATTGATATTTATTCCTTATCCATGTTACTATTGCATAACTCTTAAGTGAGAATAACTAACTGCCACAGAACAGGTTTTACCTACAGTGGAGTTATTAGTAATTTATGTTAAACAAATGTATAATAAACAATGAACAAATTTTAATTATCTAATTGTAATTCCAGCAAGTTATATGATTACGTGTCACTCTAATTGTAATTCCAGATCGATTCCAGTAAGTTACAAACGTTACGGACAGATATACAGAGAGCGAAATTATTATATTTAGATAATAGATTGGTTCACTTCTAAGCAAAAGTACTCTAGATCTTGATTTCTGTCTGCAACTCTTCTATATACCTACGACTGGTATCGATGGATTCCTTGTAACGTCTAGAATACAGATCTATCGGTCGTAGAGTGCCAAAGTGGCAAGGGGGGGGGGGTAAACTTCATTACTCTAGGATGTATATACTGGCTGAGTAATGACCATTTATGCGCAACAGGCGCGCGAGCCGTGCGCTCTTGCCGCGCGCCGTGGAGACCTCTGAACTGTGAATACAAGATTTTTGTTTTTTATTTTGTGTACATAATTGGCATGTTTGTGTATAAATAATGTTTAATAATAATAAAAGTAATATAAAATTATGATAATTTTTATTAATAAGAATAATTAGTAAACTTAACATTTAAGTTTATTTATCAACTAGTACAGGCAAGTCTTCTGTGTCATCAAAATTATATTGATTGAAACATAGTACATATATCGTTGTCTACGTGGCAAACGCCTTTCATACATTTTTGTCGATTTTTGGTACAACTACATCTAGCGGTTCGGCATCCGGTTTTATATTGACATGCAATCAGTTCCAAGTCTCTTGTGGATACAGGTGGTTGGAAACTAGTCACTGGTACCAAATTGTTCCCTTTTAAAATCCAACCACAGGTTTCTGGCAAGAAGGCAAGTCTTTTAAAGGCTTATCCGTTATCTTCCAAATATAAGTTTGATAATTGGCCCTTCGAAGGTGATGCACCAGCACATCTTCGATGGGGGGTAATTTATAAAGACTATTTGTATTTGGGAACACAGCCGCCTGGTCAATATTGTCTATCTCTTTTAATCGCTATTTTTTACGGCAGTACATTGCAATCACAAACTTTTCGGCATGCTTCATCGCATTTTCCGTGAGGTGCGCATTACAGCCGAAGAATTCTAAAGACATGTGGTTCTCTAATAATACCTGCCAACTTGTTCTTTTTGTGAATCCAGCAAATGCGCTGGTGGTGTCACAACCCGTAATAGCCGTGGTAGGCAAGCAGAGAGTTTTTTTCCCGTCCAAGCTCCTTTACAATCTCATGTACAGGAACATATTTCTGACCTTTAGCTGTACCACTCTGAACCCAGACACTTGCTGTTATTTATCAATATGATGTATGAGCAACAGCAGTACACCTGTGTCACGGCTATACACTACGACTGTGTCGTATCCCTGCTGGGCAGCGTCTATAGCGTGCAATACAAACCAGGTATCACTCTCTTCTTGATCGCTCTGTAAGTGTTTTTAAGTTGGCATCTCTGTTTCTCTGTTTAAGTTGGCAGTCACAGTTAACGCATCTTTGAAGCCACCCGCAGTTAAAAGTTCCCCGTCGCCTAGTGTTGCCGCTCTTTCGGTAATATTTTGTGAATGGTGTATGAATCGGTCCCAATTTTTTGGCAGTGGAGTATCACAGCCAGTTATTTTATACTAATGGGTGAAATTTTTGCTCTTTTGATTCTTGTACCAGATTTAATTGAAAGCAAATTATATCGGTCAAAAATTACGTGAAGGCCCTGGCAGCTCTACAACTCTAAAATGGTCCATAATTATTTTAAGGAATATGCTCTTCAAATCTCCGAACGTATTTGCCGTTTTTGGCTTACCGAGTGCGTGAATGAGACCATCAATAATCTTCATTGTTTTCGATCGCTCTTCTATTTGTAGGGAGTCCAGTACTGAGCCTTTTTCTTTCAGTATATCAGCTAGAACCGATTTCACGCATTGTCTATTTTGGCTATTTTGGCAATTTTGGCTATTTTGGCAAATAAAGACGGTGATGGGTCTTTAAGTTCGTGTTTCAATATGGATTTAAGGCCTATGTTCCATCCACTCTTGACTGCGGAAAACATTTGTCTCACTAATTTTTCGGCATCAATTGAAACATGTTTATTTTTTTTTTACTTTCTTATCATGGTTAATTTATATACATCCTGAAAAGTTCTCGATTTGTTTTTTTTCAGTGGAGCATAAAAGTCAACCGTTTTAAGCATCAATCTTTCAGTAAAAAAATTATCTGCCAGTTTCTGGCCTCGAGTCTTTGTCGCAAGTAGATCAGTGGCGATTTCATCCGATGCAGTTTCACCAGTAAATATGTTCATTATCTTGTCGCTTTCTGACTCAAATATCTTACATTTTTTGAAAATTTCAGAAAGTTTTTGAACATCTGATTCATCTTTTCTGAAGTTTGACTTGCTTAAGTACCTTCACGTGAGTCTTCTGTTTCCAACCCATACATTCGGTTAGCCAGAATGGCTAAATTAGACCGAGCGTTGAAAGTGATGCACCAGCGATTTCGAGCAGTTTCTGTCCTGGTAATTCCTACGAGTCCTCCAGCTACTTTGTGCTCTTTGTTCACGTGTTCCAGGGCCTGGTCCAGTGATTTTTCATTAAATTTTTTTTTTGTTTGCTTTACCACAAAGTTGCCTTTTAAAAATTCTTCATGCACCTCTTTAGCAGTTTCAGGTAAAAATTTAATATCATGAAGGTAAATAGACCCCCAGCGGGCATAATTCGTGTAATCGTAGATGAAAAACCAGGACAGCATTTGCGTAACTGCTTTAACGTGTAATAGCCAATCACCCTCTCTCTCTGCCCGAATAAATTTAAGTATTAGACGAGCCTACTGGATGTAAGTTCTCCAGTACATGTACATGGCGTTTGATTTGTTTTGTTCATCACAGTCATGTAACATTTCGAAAATGATATCTATTTTGGATTCAATAAATTGCCACGTCGTTAACACTTCCAAACTCGCTTGAGAGTAATCATTCAGAGATTTCATAAGCTCGAGAAGTTCACTTAGTCGAGCAAAGCGATTTTCGGTTTTGTTTATGTGATAGAGTGGTGTATGAGGAGTGCGTAGTGATAGTGTGAAAGAGATGAATGCATGCGGTAGGAAGCGGGGGAAACGAGCGACGCCATTCGGGCACTGACTGTTTATAAATAAAGTGATAATTACTGAACAAGATCGGGTATTCAATTTCTTCCTTATTTCAAAGAAAACTCAGGAAGTGATTATACCACAGTTTATAAATTTCTTTACTTTGGGAATCAAAACACGCCACAAAGCATCAAGTGTAATTTTTAGAGCACGAATACAACGGTTGTAATGTTTAGCCTCAAAGATATTTTGTGCTGTGTTCTCCCCAAAAATATCTGCTTCAACCCAGATTTCGCAAAGACCAGATCCAGCAAAATGCTTGCCGACCACCTTCAAGAAGTTTAGGACCCAGTGAAATCCACCAAGGCGTACAACGACGTCACTGAAATCATCGATCTGCCACTGTATTTGCTTAAGTTTACAGTACAACGCTTCACCAGCTGTTATTACTGTATGTTTTTGGTCAAGTGCTTTTGAGATGTTTTGGCATCGCTGTAGTACGGCTGTCATAGTGTCAGTTTCATAAGCTGGGTTTGGCAAAATTGGAGTGTAGCCAATTGTTGAAATATGGTGATCAAATTCACTTTTTGCATATTGGTCCAGATCGGCATGTTAACCACGTCATATCGCGAGGATGCATAAAACTACCTTGTAGGTATTCAAAGGACACTACTTCTTGGTCATTAATTCGTGAGGTAACCTGGATGGCGGGATTTTTTATCGTAAAGCCAGTAGGTACATTTAGAAGCTCTGGGGCCACTTTCAGAGTTATTTTAGATTTTAGTGGAATTACTTGCAAGTAGCCTTGAATTGACTACGCTGGAAGGCTATTAATTGAGTGCCATGAAACGTACACTTGCCATCGATTCTTTCTTCCAAAATATCAATGTTGTCAGTTGCAAAATGTACAAATCTATTAGAGACCAAGTTTTGCGACCAAATTTTTTGACCAAATTACCCCCCACCAAAGAAGTGCTGGTGCATCACCTTCGAAGGGCCAATTATCAAACTTATATTAGGAAGACAGCGGATAAGCCATTACAAGACTTGCCTTCACCAGAAACCTGTGGTTGGATTTTAAAAGGGAACAATTTGGTACCAGTGACTGGTTTCCAACCACCTGTATCCACCTGATTGCCTGTCAATGTAAAACCGGATGCCGAACCGCTAGATGTAGTTGTGCCAAAAATCGTCAAAAATGTATGAAAGGTGTTTGCCACGTAGACGACGATGTACTAGGTTTCAATCAATACAATTTTAATGACACGGAAGACTTTTTTATTTTTATTTATTGTATTTCTATTTAATTTTATGTATAAAATTTTGTTTGGACTGTGCCTGTCTCACTAGAAATATCTGTGTTGAGACAGGCATTTCATTCAGGAGACTTGTCTGTACTAGTTGATAAATAAACTTAAATGTTAAGTTTACTAATTATTCTTATTAATAAAAATTATCATAATTTTATATTACTTTTATTATTATTAAACATTATTCATACACAAACATGCCAATTATGTACACAAAATAAAAAACAAAAATCTTGTATTCACAGTTCAGAGGTCTCCACGGCGCGCGGCAAAAGCGCACGGCTCGCGCGCCTGTTGCGCATAAATGGTCATTACTCAGCCAGTATATACATCCTAGAGTAATGAAGTTTATCTTTTTGAGTAGCTGATTTGTTTTTCCATATGTTTTATGACATGTTTATTCACTAAAACTGTCTACTTTTCGAGTAATCCTTCGAAACATTTTTACACTTTTGTAAAAAATTTACATTTTACAAAATATCTTTTAAACTATTGCTTTGACGTAACAAATGTCTGAAAAAGAAACGTAGACAATACAATTGCCGTTCAAATAAAATCCGTCCAGTATTTATCGAGATATAGCCAAAAGAAAAAGTACTCATCCGCCATCTTTGATTGCTCTCCCCTTCCCCCCACAGCCACTTTGGAACTCTACGACCGACAGATCTGTATTCTAAACGTCACAAGGAAGTTTTATTGTACCACCTTCGAACAAAAATTTACTTTTAAGTAAAAAAAAATTGTAACCATATTCGAATATAAAAATTCAATTATTGTAATGAGAACCATTATCTGAGTAAGCGTACTAAAAGTATTGTGCACGCTTTTGGTATAAAGCAAGAAGTGTGTTAAGTACGCGCGGCTGTATAAAGAATTAACGACGCGTTAAAACGTATTCCAGGAAAGTTATTTATAGTTCAGAATACATTTGGATTTGAAAAAACAGACCAATAGGCAAACAGCTCGGCTGTGAACTCGAGATGTCGTCGAAGGAGGCTTCGTGAATATAAAACACATTTGAATAATGAGAAGTCAGATATTCACTGACGATCTTATGCTTCTCTCCCCAATCGGGATGATACTGCTTTGGGCGCTCGAAAAAAGGCTATTTTTGCGAGATTATGAATAAAGATATTGATGTAGGATTTATTAGGTTTAAAAATACACTCTTGAAATACATACTCTAATTTTTTTATCATATAGTTTATGCATGGGCTATCTAAAACATTTTTTTAAAAATTTTATGTCCAATGTATTTACTAGCAATCAATTGAACTAGAATGATTAAATTTTTTTGATTTTTACTATTTTTTTTTGGCAAAAAGCAGTGAAAAACGCGCAAATTCTTCTTTTTTTTCACGGCCATTTTGTTATTTTTGCATGTACATCAAAAATTATGGATAAATAATACCTGATGAGGATATCTCATTATCAATAGTGACATTTGTATTCGATTATGGAAATGAAAAAGGTTTAGACTGCAGGTGGCGGTAGTAAAAATACAACTCACATACGAAATAAGTTGTGTAAGTTAAACATATGAGGGCAGACCTACCGCTTTCCCAGGACCGTTTTATAAGCAAAAGCTCCTATACCAGTCCTCATTCGCCGCCTGTTTGGCATTTTTTTAATGCTAAAAGCAACCGTGCGACCCGTTGTTGTAAAAAACAAGTTGGCCGAACGGGCGTTTTTTAGGGAAAAATATGGGTATATTAAGGGGATAAACAAAAACAAAGTCACTTAAAAAATCCTACGACAAAGACTAGATAATTATGTACAGAATAACCACTAGAAATTTCAAGTTGATCGGTTCAGTGGTTGTCGAGATATTTTGGTCACCGATTTTCAAAACACGGTTTTGAGTAAAACCCGAAAATTGAGCGATGAATAAATCGCGAAATTTTTCAACATACATAAAATCATCGATTCCAGGTCCATAATATACGTCCTCCACCTTGCTTAGAATTCTCATATTATCGAGCACTCTTCACAAACATAATACGAACAGGTCTAACGTTTCTATTATGAAAGAGACCGACAATCAACAAAGGGATGCCACTATTATCAGCTATAAATCTGTTATTTTATTGAATTTTTATTTGAAATTTTCACCCCCAAAACCCCGCGCTTTAAGAAAATGCAAAAATTTAAAAATCTATTCTTTTTAAATGTCTAGGTAGGTTCCCCCTCAAGCACAGATTACAAAAATATTACAAAAATACACGGAAACAGAAAAGAAAAAACATAAAATTCACGTGTGAGGAGCAAAACTGACCGGGGAAACTAAGGGGACTGGAAGAGAGTTAGAAAGGCCGCTAGAAAGGCCAGAGGGGTGCCTTTCTAGCGCCCACCACCGGGAGAAAGGAGTGTGTCCATCTCCCGGTGGTGGGCGTCTTCCATCTCTCTTGCCACATCGCTAAGCTTAATTCTCTTATACCTGAACACAATACCCTGCATTCGGCATCCGAGAGCCTGAAGGTGTGTCCCAAATGACACGCTTTCAGGCCCTTCTTCAACCTGCGGCGGGCATTTATACAACTTCCAAAAATTTGATAGAAATGGTGAACGTTGCATTGTGTAAAGCGATCACTTAAGCCAGACGTACGATAGATCGTAAGCCCTATAAACACCCAAAAAACTTCCATACCTAAGTTACCATATAAAAATATAGCTTCGTCTCTATGAGACATCTATAATATATCTTGATTAATGATGTCCCCCTGGGGATAAAATCTAGTAGGTATTGTGTTCTTGAAAAATTTGGACACACTCAAAATATTCTACATACTCGTGTATTATATTCTTTTAAATTTGCCTAGAAAGAAAGCGTTAACACAAAGATAGGCTTTTATTTATATTCGAGGTGTGAACATTAGAACTCCATAAAAAAAATTACATTACGAGCAGGTATATTAGAATACAGCATTTTCACAAGACTAACTCATCTGCAAGGCAAAGGCTGCGTTGGAGGATTTTAAAGGGCAAGAGTTTCATCAACCCGCGTCCTATGGAGACCCAGGTTTAAAAAAAAAACGGATAAATAGAAACGTAACCAGTCATTTCACGAAATTTATTCTGATGATTTGTATCAACTGATAAGTGTGGTGCTACGCGTGTTGAAGAAAGTAATATCTCAAATTCCTTTCAATAGGTACTCTTTTTATGAGACGATGCTTCTCTTTTCCATAGTGGAAAACTTGTAAAGTATATTTTATTATCAGAATTATGAGATAAATACTTTTTTGTGTGTTTTTTATTATTTAGGTAGAGCGCGGTACTCTACATCGAGGCGCGGTTCATTAAATCCTTTAAAACTAGATGTAAAAAATAGATTAAATCTTTAAAAACGCCATGAACGGTTTCATAGTTAAACACACTTTAAATCAATTTCTCAATAAAAAAACCCATTACCAAGAACAATAAAATCAAATATTTTATAGGTGATTTGATTATTACTATTATTATTAATACATTTTTAATTTTATCATTATTATTGAAACACATGGTAACTGTGCAGATCTGAGTTGTGTGTATCCATTCCATATAGAGTGGTATTCGATGAGAACATTTCGCCACACCCTCCTTAGCCTAAGGGTTTATAGGGTCAGTGTGGTGTAGGAAGCAGTGCCGTACTAAGGGTGTATAGGTCTCCACATAGCGGGGATATAGAAATCTATTTCAGGACATTTTTCAAATGTAAGCTTAGCTTCCATACCAACTATCTAGAATAATAAATGAAACACTTATGCGAGATAGTATAATTTAAGTAATCATATTTCAATCGATTCTAAAATAATGAAATTTATCCGAAAAAATCATAGAACAGAACAGAATTAAATACAACAATACTGCCTCAACACACCAAACAATAGCTGAATGTTCACTCTCAAATATTTATTTAATACATCAGGACGTAGGTAAATTTTTAGTATCGTTTAGGTATTTTTAATGTTATTATATTGTTTCATTATTTACCGGCTCCCAGGAAACTTCACTGGTCGTATTTAAACAATATTTATTAAACATAAGCTTTATATATATTGTACTGGCTTCCCACACCGTGTGTTCCGGGTTCGATTCCCGGTGAGGTCAAAATTTAATCTTTGTGATTTACTGAAGCCTGGGTGTTTTGTGATGTATTTCAATTCTGTAATTGGGCCTCCTAGCCTGTTGAAGGGTAAAAAAAGTAGGTGTCCCGACAAAGGCGCGATGACAAACCCCCGCTGACAAAGCCGCGAAATAAAAATAAAAATTAGTCAAAAGAATATTTATTTATTAGTATTATAATATTAAAATGAAAAAAAAAAAAATAAAAACAATAACATAAAATAAGAACATGAGCAAAGAGAATATTTTTTGTTTGAAGTATATTTATAAAGCAAAAAAAAACATACTTGTTTAGTGTATGAAACGATCAAATAATTTAAGAAATATGTGTTTAAACAAGACACAAAATAAAAATACGGTTTCAAGATTAAATAAATAAGAGTTTAAGTTTTTAAATTATTTGCAAACCTTCTTAAATAAGGTTCCTTCTTTTAATACCTTTCAATTTATCTGTATTACCAATTTAAGAGCATTAATGTTTGCAGTCTTTAATTTATTTAAAAGTATTTACATTTTGAAGCATTTGGTCGCCTGAAGCCTGCCTTGAATTCAATTATTAATTTAATAATTACTACTATGATTTCAATTTAATTTTGTTAAATTGGATTAGGTTAGGTTATTATTGTCGAAAACATTTTTTTTCATTTAGGTTAGATTAGATTAGGCAAGGTGAAGTTATTAATGTTTTAACATAGAGTTATAATTTTTTTTCATTTAATTTAATTTTATAATTTTGATTCGCACGGCATTGTCGGCGAGGCTTTGTAGTCGCGGCATTGTTGGGATTATTTTGCGCGGGATGGTTTTTCGCGGCTTGTCGTCGCGGGTTTGTCGGCGCAGCTTTGTCCCGTATGGGTTTGTCGGGGTGCTGTAATAGTAGAATAGGCATCTCGTAGTATCGTAGACTTATGGAAACGGAAAAAAATCGACAGGTGCAATACGTATGTAATAAATAAAAAAGTATCTAATACTTGCCTATGAAATTATCTGTTACGTACTTCGAAATATAAAATTATAATTAAACTCACGTAGAGGTGACATAGTTTATGTTTTTCACCTAATATTATGAATGATCCACATCGATAATTTTTCAAGCAGATGATAAATATATTATGTGTTTTGTCACCAGAAATTTTGACATTTCTTTAAAAATGATGGTAGAGTCAAAAATACACGTGCTATTCGACTTTGCAAAGACCTTACGAAACACGGCTTCAAACTGTATTTGAAATCATACTGACATCTGCGGCTACCAGTATTTTTCACTATAACATAAATTTCACTAAAATTTATTTAAAATTGTAATGCGAAACTCAGAGAAAACTTTAAGAGTATTTTATTAAAAAAATTCAATTGAAAAATTGAGATTTAATACATGAAAACTTTTCAATTATTTTAAATAATCAACATTGATTTTTTTGAAAAGTAGTAGATCTAAAATTTTGTCATATTAAAATACCAAATAAACAAACTTAAAAAAGTTTGGATTAAGTAATATTTTTAGATAGCACTAAGCCAGATTTTCGATGGCTCAAAGCACCTACCTATCCAACACAATTAAATTATGGCCATCGATTACGATTATGATGATGAGGATACGGATTGCGACAGCATTATTTTTGTTTTGCTGAGCTATCAATTTTACATATATTTAGATTTCGGAAATAAGTATTATATAAAAACTTACGAATAGCATAGCATAAGTGCAAAATCTGCTAAGAACTTTTCTAAAGAAGAAAATAGACGTTCCTAGAACATGTGTCAAAATGAAATACCTACATTAAAGTCATGTTAACTATTTTCACAAATAAAGACAATATCCCGTAATAAGAGATTATTTTTTTTATACGAATATTGCTTCTGAAATATTTCACAAATCGTTGTTACTAAGACGAGGACGACGCTTCTCACTTTGGGGGCCTCTAATTCAAATGTCAAATCCACCCCTGGTCACGTGACAAGGGGAGGGGATAATGAATCAGCGTGTTTGTACATTACCTCCACGGGTAAACTATCCGACTAATAAGGTCTGCTTTACATGGTGGCAGGGTTCGCATTTCTGACGTCAAGATATTTGGCAATTTTTATAAAAAATATATCTTTTCAATAATTTCTAGTTCCTATATTGAGATATATGTTTTAAAGAATGTACAAGACAATTGAAAATAAAATATAATTTTTGTTATTTTAACTAAAACAAATTAATATTATTGTGAAGTTGTAATTTTAGAACAAACTTGTATGACTTATCATATCCAGGGTGTCGTGTGTATGGCGTGTAACAAAAATTTCGGGGAGTCTTTCTCATTAGATTATTAATAGAAAATACTCTTTACACTTTGGACTTTACATTAAGGAGATAAGCGACAGCATAAAGAATGTTCTTAGGTTTTCACAGCCGCTCAGAATCTTCAAATTTGTGTTTACTGGGGTATTATGCCGTATTGTTACGACCTTTCGGGCCGACGTTTCTGACGGATTTGATTCGACGGATTTGTTGAGATCAGCGAAGGATCGAGATCGCTTAGAAACAGACGGTATGTATGGACTCGATTGTCAAGACTGCGATAAAGTATACGTGGGACAAAAGCCGCGTACAATTTCCAAAAGGGTCAACGAGCACAAACGGGCATGCAATCTCAGCCGTCCAGAAAAATCAGCACTGGCTGAGCATTTTCTGGATACCGGCCATCATTTTGCATTCGAACCGAAAATCCTTGGAAAGCCTAAGAGTCACCATACGCGTCTTGTCAAGGAAGCACTAGAAATCTACAAGCACCCGATAAAAATTAATAGAGATGATGGTCTCAAATTAAAAACATCTTGGTATCCGGTGCTTCAAAGTCATTCTCGTCGCAGACTCCGTAGAGGTAGTGATCATACAACAGATGAATCATACACACAACACAATACAACACATCATGACTTCGGCACGGTATTGCAAGCCGATACTTAACCACAACACCAATACTCACAACAACACATCAGCCCTGATGTGGACCCTGCAATGGGATCCGAAACGTCGGCCCGAAACACGGCATAATACCTCAGTAAACACAAACTTGAAGCGACAGCATAAGTTGCATTGTTTTCAATATTTCCGGCCTCCTATAAAACGTTGGAATATAATGAAAGTAACTTATATCGAATATTCAAAATTCATTTGTTTTGATACAAGTCAAAAAAAGTGATTAAAACCGCGTAGAAATTTGAAAAAGATTTTTTCAGATCAGAAAAGTGTCAAATTTTTCGTAATCATAGATGGTTACTCTGGCGAAATTGGAATCGCTGTTATTTAAGATATTTTATTTATATAATGTTCGGGTTTGTATCTCGGTGGCAACCAAATATTTGTTTGACGGATAGCTTTTTATGTAATTGATTCATGTGTTTTTCTTAAAAACTAATTAGTTAATTAATTGAAAAATAATAAACAATAAATAATGTTAACGTAAAACATTAAAAATATACGTTTGTATTGCGAAAACTTTTTTGAATTATCGAATGTTTACGCTGATTTGCATGATGTGAAATAAGATACAGATATTTAGTTGATTCGTTTTCAAGTACATAATATCTGTCTGCGTCGTAAACACACTCAAAGCCTCATAAGAAAGGCAATCACGGGTCAAACGCTTTGCACGAGATCATTTCAATCTGTTGCCAATAAAAACAGATGGTACAACTTGTACACGCTTCGCGGTAGAAATATAATCAGACGTGTATTAACACTGAATTACAATGATCTTTCAAAATTAATTTGTTCTTCTTCTTACGGTGCCATCTCTTATCGGAGATCGGCGATCATTCTGGCGATTACAATTTTATTTACCACCGCACGGAACAACTCAGTCAAGTTACACTTATACCAGTCTCTCCAATAATGCAGCCATGAGATACGGCGTCTTCCTGTGCTTCTTTTATCACTTATTTTCTCCTGGATGATGAGCTGGTTTAGACTATATTTTGGTCTTCTTATTATATGTCCGAGATACTCCATCTATCTTATCTAGATAGTTTGCAGTACTTCTCGGTCTTTTTCTATACACCGGAGGACTTCATCATTCGTCACTCTATCCACCCAGGAAACTTTCAATATGCGTCTCTAGATCCACATCTCAAAAGCCTCGACTTTGCGGATTAGATCTTGGTTATGTGTCCAAGCCTCTACCCCATATAGGGTTGGGTCATGTTTAAACGGTCTCATGATGAGAAACTGTTTCTCGAATCTCTATTCGAGCGTCACTTTTTGAAATGGATCCCAGTTCTCATTCACCAATACACCAAAGTACTTGAATTGCGTGACTCTTTCTATTGGTTCGTTCTTGATGGTTATTTTTAGCGTTGGAAGTGATCTTTTTGATGCCATTAACAATTTTGTTTCGCGAATGTTGATCTTCAGGTCATTGCTTCATTCACGTTTTTTACTAGTTAAATTATTTTTAAATACATTATTTATCATCAAGAATCATAATGAAATTCTATATTGATATAGAAAAAAGTTGGATATTCTAACTTATGATTACATAAGTCATAAAACACTTGTAAACATTATAAACGCAGGACGAATAAAAATTTGCCAATTTTTAAGGATGTTTTCTTTTCCAAACCTTCATCTCCATATAAATAATTATTCTATTTAAATATAGAAACAAATTACGATCATTTCTCAAATACCGATATTTGTATCGATGCCACACTGATGAAATCACCGATATACAACTCGAATTCAAGATCTTTTATTGGCTTTTTCGAGAAAGTCTTTCTCATCATCATTTGCTCAGTAAGAGTCGTGGCCTGGACTGCTTGGAATTTAGACTCCATTCTTTCTGG
This sequence comes from Agrypnia vestita, assembly GCA_016648135.1. NCBI lineage: Eukaryota > Metazoa > Arthropoda > Insecta > Trichoptera > Phryganeidae > Agrypnia > Agrypnia vestita. Next base: position 25,602 of record JADDOH010014933.1, on the reverse strand, counting down.
TCTTCAGCCATGTTGAGCGTAGCATTTTAAAATCTTCTATTTGGTTCATTTATCATCTTGCTCGCTTTCCCTTGCTTTTTTTAAGTAGGTAGGCATAGAAAAAAATTGCTAGCTCTGATTATGAACACTCGTTTATAAAAATTATTTATAACAAATCAAAAATCGGCCGATTGTGAATAATATCGAATAATCGGCAAAGCTTTATACAATAATAAATAATGTTTTTAATTACGTTCTACTTTAAAAAAATGTTTTTTTTTTCTTTGTCTTTCTCAACGTGAGTTATCTTCTGACATTTGAAGATAACTCAAGTTGCTCACGTGCTCAAAGATGTAGTCAATTGTATATAACAAAATATATATTTTCAAAAATTATGAAAGAATTGGATCCCGCCAAGGGCGCAGGACCTGATGGTATTCCTCCACTTCTTATAAAAAATTGTGCTCACCTTCTTCTAGATCCTATCTATATCATTTTTAGCAAATCTTTAAAAGAAGGAAAGTTTCCCGACTTATGGAAGGTAGCTCACATCACACCAATATTTAAGACAGGAAATAAAAGTGACGTTAGTAACTGTAGACCTATAAGTAAACTATCTTGTTTTGGAAAGATATTCGAGATTATTTGCTATAGATACATATTCACCCACTTTCGTCAGACACTTTGCATTAATCAACACGGCTTTGTTCCAAAAAAATCCACAACTACCAACCTGCTTGAGTTTGTGAGTCAGATTTGCAAATCGTTTGATTCGAGATCTCAAGTGGATGTAATATATACAGATTTCAGCAAGGCGTTTGACAAGGTGAACCATCGTATACTTTTGAAAAAACTTCATGCTATAGGAATCCACGGCAACTTATTGAGATGGATAGAATCTTACATTTCTCATCGAACTCAAGTGGTGACTGTAAATGGATATGATTCATCTCCGGTTTCTATCACCTCAGGAGTTCCTCAAGGTTCTCACCTTGGTCCCTTGTTCTTTCTTATCTTCATAAATGACTTGCCAAATATATTAAGAAATAAGTGTCTATTATATGCCGATGATTTAAAAATTTATTCCACCATTCGTAGCCTGGAAGATAGTCATCTCCTACAAAGAGATCTGGACGAACTATCAAATTGGTGTAAAGCAAATAATATGTCACTTAATGCTAAGAAATGTTCATGTATTAGTTTCACTAAAAATATTAAAAAATAGAATTTGTTTATAAACTGGGTGACGTTCCACTCGCTAAAGTCGATTCAATAAGGGATCTGGGCGTCATGCTAGATTCTAAACTCACTTTTAGAAACCACTTTGATAATATCACAAACAAGGCATATACTATGTTGGGATTTATCACCAGAATTACTCAAGACTTTAAAAATCCTCAAAGTCTAAAAATTCTCTATACATCACTAGTACGAAGTATATTGGAATATTCGTCAGTTATTTGGTCACCTTATTATACAACACATATTACGAGAATCGAGAGAGTGCAGAAAAAGTTTCTACGTATTTTGTCATACAAAGCTGGTCAACACAATAACCTTCACAGCTACGAAGATCGACTTGTCTTTTTCAAGATGCACAAACTTGTGTCCCGACGAAAAATATCCGATCTCATTGTGCTACACAAGATTCTCAGCGGAGCTATTGATTCTCTCTGTCTATCTGATATAAATTTGCATGTTAAACCCCGTATAAGAAACCCGGAGTTCTTCAGAATAAGTCAGCACACTAATAATGTCGGTTACTTTTCTCCCATTACAAGGTTGTGTCGCACATATAATTTGTATTGTGCTGACCCTAACATTGATGCTGATATTCTTGCAGACACGTTATCTTCGTTCAAAAACTCACTCATACACAACATCCATTTTCTAAACGACGACATGAACCTTTAGATCCATTAAATACTAATCGCACTACACTCAAACATAAATGTACATGTGAAATATAATTAATTACAAAAATACATGTTACTAGAGCGTGCCGAAGACAATTGTAATTGGGATAATGGGCATAGTCTTCACTATAATGTTTATTATCTGAGTGTCATGTACCCATTATCCTGTTAGTGTCTCTAATAAATAAATAAAAAAATAAAAAATATAAAAATAAAAAAAGAATAAAAAAAATAAATAAAAAAAAGTGTATTTGAAATATCAAAGAAAAAAGTGCTAATTCAAAAAAAAAAAAAAACTTAATACATACAATTATATTGTTTCCAAGATATTCAAGATATAATAAAAAGTTATATTGACCTTGGAATCAATTTAGGCATTTTTCTTAAATAATAAGAGTTGTAGAATCAATCGGACATTGCCAGAAGACTTGAATTCGGCTAGGGGCATTTTCGGTGCCAGGCAATTTTAAAAACCAGAGTAGGACTAAATAGCTTTTGGGTTAAGGCAAGTGTTCGTGGGGTGAATGTTTTGCGAAAACAGCATTATAATAAAATAAATGAACATAATAACGAAAATAGGTAGCATTATAATAAAATAAATGAACATAATAATGAAAATAGGTACATAAAAACATTATAATTGTGGCGAAATTGGTTTATCGCATTTTTGAGTTCGTATCCCTGCGGTAAAAAAAATTTTTTTCAATGGATAGATTTTTCTACGTGCATTTCTATTTGATTGATCTTATTTATATTGTAGTATAGTATATCTGTTATGTAGAAATAATTTTCTAATTATTTATTTCCATAAAAAAATGGTGTTAATAAAATAATGAAAAATGAATGTATTAATGAAAAAGGAAGGTGGTCCCCAGCCCTGGTGGAAATGTCCAGTAAACGAAACGGAACGCGAGTGAAAACATAATTTATGCGTCGTCATTTCCCCGCAATACGTTCGCGGGAATTGTTTTTTTCCGCAGCAATCATAAAGGCAAACAGCGCCGCCGCCGCCGCGCGCAGCCCGCCCGAACTTCCAATACAAATTGGGGCCAAATAACGATTCTACGGACGTTTTCCGACTCCAATCGGTTTCTAATAACATACTCAACATCTCATTACGTAGGGAAAAGATCACAAAAGACATATTACGGTGTATTTTTGTCATTCACGTTCACATTTATTGTGATATTACGCGCTCGTGGAAAAAATAAGAGAATATTGGGCGATTTACGCCATTTTTCATATATTTATTTCTGGAAAAAAGCAAAGCGAAAAAACAGAATTAATTCGGACATAAAAGGCAGTACCTTAAAAAAAACTTTAAGAGAAAAAAGAGAAAAGTTTTGTCGTGTATTTAATCGTATTTTGCAGAAAGCAGTAACTGTTTTTGGCTCATATTGTTATAAAAAATTCAACTGCCTTCTGCAATTTTTTAACACAAACATTCGAAAAGAACACTTCAAAATACGAAAAAAATACTGCCTTTTGCTTGAGAAATTATTTAATTTAACAGTGTTGATGAGTTCAGCTGTTCAATTTAAAATATGATTGGTAACTATTATTCATAAAGCCATCTATTCACTAGGGGACAAATCGCGAAACATTCCACTCGGCATGTCGCATCAACATCTACGCTCATGTTTCGGGGACAATGTCGCGATCATTTGACGTGTACACACCGGGACTCGCATATCTTGTCGCGGAAATGAGGTTATGGATGACAGCTGCGGTATCTCATTTGGCGAAAACGGGGTTCCGCGCAATTCGAAATGTTTTTTTGGGTCGCAATTTCAAATTAACGAGGTTTTACTGTAGTAAATTGAATATTATTAAAAACAAGGTCCTTTTTGCAAATAATTATTGTTTTCCAGACGTCGCGGAAATATATCGCCCTATGAGGTTATGATGATAGCCGCGTATCTGTTTATGTTAATGAGTTTATCGAAAAGTAAGAGGAGAAAAAAAGAGGAGAATGCGAAATTATTTACTGCAAAGAGAAAGAAGGACGGACATTCTATGCGATCTTCGATCGATACAGCTCGATGAGTTCGAGAACGATTTCGTTTCCCCGCATTGTCATCTTGACAGATACAGCGCATGCGTATTCACTTGTAAACATATCACGTGGTACTGACGCTCCGCGGAATGTTGCAGTGAGTACGCTCGGGTACCGTGCGCATGGCAACGTTGCCACGGCACGTAGAAATGCCGCGCTATGTTGTGCGCGAGGTCGCGGAACAGTGCACGACGTTGCAACGTCACGTAGACTCTATGCCGCGCGTGCTGTTGAGGGACAATTTGTCCCCTAGTGAATACATGGCTTAATTCGGCCAGGAATCGCCGCTATCTATACCTACTAGATAATAAATCATCAACGGTTAAATCTCTGTTAGCAAATATCTTTACAACATATTAAAAGTCATAAAATAGCGATTTAGCTCATAACTATCGTGTATACAAGTAAAATTTGTCTAAATAATAAATAGCACGTTAGAAAATTTCTAACATTTTATCACATTAATATTGTGTTTTATTTAAACTTTTATCCATGATATTCTTCCGATCGAAAAGCTTCTGGAGGTAACGATCGTCGTAGAATGTATAATCATAGAATGCTGATTTTTTGTGTTGGAATGTGGTGTATTGATTTATATTTTTGATTTTCTTTTTCATATTTAAGAAATTTTTGTGTTGGAATGTAGTGTATTGATTTATATTTTTGATTTTCTTTTTCATATTTAAGAAATTTTTGTGTTGGAATGTAGTGTATTGTTTATATTTTTAATTTTCTTTTTCATATTTAAGAATCGTGTTCTCATCGGTGCAACACTCGCCATCCTGAACACTATCCATAAGGTCTCATTCTTCTTCTCTTCTTGGCTCTCATTCAGAAGTCTTTTCACCCTGCTCATTATTTGGTGAAATAATTTCGTAATTATAGGTAACTATAAAATATTGCAACACAGAATTCAAGAATTGAAGCCTAGGAAGCACTTACAATATAAAACTGTATTAAATATTATAGTTCATTTGTTTAAAAATATGAAATAAACAACTAGGTACGTATTTAAAGAAGACGACCGAAAATTATACAAATAATATTAGAATTAAGATAAATTCTCGATTTCTCAACGATGTAATGTGAATTATTAATAAATAATTTTTAGAAGCTGCAGGTAGGTAGGTACCTATGTAAACATTACTCACTTCGATTTAGTGCGAAGTCGTGTATTGTTTTTTATATTTCGAGATGTGCGTATTGCGTGTATAATGGAAACATGATAATTTAATAGCTCGCAATATTATATTATATCATTGTGCATTACGGAAATATATTAGCAAAATAAATAGGTAGATTGAACTTATAAATATTAAACTTTATTGAGCTCTGCCTATCTTGTAAGACGTACCCATACCTACATATATGTGATATAGAAAAATAATAAAATAGGATATTATAAATAATTGCAGTTTATTGAACTTGACATAAAAAAACTCTAGAATTACACTGCCTGGTGACGGAATGCATCGAGATAATCAGCAAAAAGGATAATAAATATAAAAGCGATAATCTTGTACAAAGATCTGACTTAAAAATAGAATTGTGATCTATTTTAAATTCTATCAAAGAACCTGCACTTCCCTCGAAGCGCGAACCCGCGGACAGCCGGCGCGGGCTGGAGACCATATGCCGACCCAGGCGAAGTCACCGCGTTGAAAATGAAGGATCAATTTCTCAGTGTTCTTTGTCACGAATCGATTAAAAATCCTTTTCGACGAGGCTCCGAGATTGTAGCCGGCAACCTGCCGACGTCGAGGCGAGCCTCGGGCAGTGACGTCCCCGGGTGAAGTGTCGCCCTTATTATTTCTGTCCTTATAATGAATTTTGACAAACATCAGGTCTCGCTAACTTTGGTGGATGTATCGAGCAGCATTATTATGTGTAGATTTACCGTTTAAACCTCGTTGTCGTATGAAAATTTATTGTTTTATTTCTAATAGTCCATAGTCCATATTAGTTATTAGAGCACTTCCTTCGTGGGTAAAAAATGCAAAACTGTATTTCAATGTGCTCGATCCACCAAACTAAAATTAGTAAACAGCGTCATCCTGAAATCTATTTAATGATATGTAAATAAATAAATAAATAAATAAATACATCATTGAAAAATTTGGCAGACACTTTGTGGAGCAACATTATAATTTAAAATATGTTTTATTTTAACTTTGTAATACACACAATATGAGTTATTAATTATTTCTATAGTTTCAAGAGGAGCAGTCAGGTATAGATAATACCTGATGATGAAAGGGACTGCTCCTCTCGAAACTATTGTAGTAATTAATAACTCGTATTGTGTGTGTATTACAAAGTTAAAATAAAAACGTTTAAAAATAATTATACGCTTAATTAACAAGAATACACCTGGTAGGTATTAACCACTAATTTGTTGAAATATCAACATGTTTCGCGGCCAATTGTCCCTTCATCAGGATACAACGTATACTAAAAATTGATAATCAAACTATCAACAAAATAAATATATGGGAGATGAATATAACTAACTAAGAGCTAATATGAAAAAAATTAAAAGGTAACTGTTTGCAAAAAGAACCTGGGGTTGTTAATAGTATTTAATTAACTATTAAAACTTTTTCTTATTGCCAAAATTTCTAATTTATCCAACTGTAGTAATCCTATGTTATTTGTATGTAAAAATTGCAAACCCCTATTGATGGTAGAATAATGGTTTGTTTCCAAAAGATGATGATGCAGGTACCGCCTCGCTGGCCCGCGCCACGGGGCGGCCCTGGCCTCGGGCGCCGGACCCGTCTCCGCCGGTAGAAAAAGCCGTTGGACCACTGCAAAGCTTCAAACGTAGAAAGAAAACAAAAAGCTAAACTGGGATTCTATTTTTAAACCCTTCCTACGAGCGATTATCTCTGTTACAAATAAAGAAGACGAGCGCCGCGCCTAACGGGGGCTCATTGTGCGCGGACCCTCGGCTCCGCGGACAACACTCTTGTCCTTTTGCCGAGGACCATGTCTAATAATACGAGTTGCTATCATAATAAATAACACGGCGCAGGAATCCCTATCACGCTTCGTGAATTTATCGACTTTGTAGCCGCACTGTAGGCACTCTGCGGATTCACATATATTTAGTCGGTATAGAAGGGAGCGTTGTTTATGAGACACCCGCGAGAAAATTATCTCCACATTTCACATGCGCCTCCTGGAAACTGGATATCTGCTTGCATTCATTCTGCAATTCATCACTGAAATCTATAATGCCCGTGATCGTAGCTAAAGTGCTGCATAATTTCCTTGTGAAGGTTTTTCAATGATATACGAGATGAAATATTGATAGCAGTTAGCAGCGGCATGTAAGCTATACAAACAAGTTTTGCATCACTTTAATTTCTTCAAAGAAAATTTAAATGAAACGTAAGTTCAACACCAAGGTCACTAGTATATCTATAATTGACAAAAATCAGATAAAAAGCTTTTATGAGCTGAGCGGAGCTTTTAAAATACAGAAGGCTTTGATAAAAACCTTCTAAAACTTACAAACATGTTTTTTCAGAGCAGTTACCAATATTAAAATTGTCACTATTAAAGGATAATATTCTTGTTTTTTATAAGTAAAAAAATTTTACATCTTCAAAAAGGGCAAAATAGTTTTGTGGTGACATTATTGATATCTATATAAATAAAAATGTAAATGTCCGTTTGTCCAAAATCGCTAATCTGTGAAAGTTCTTCACCGATTGCTTTGAAATTTTGGCACAACGATGCATTCAAATACGAGGATGTTTTTGTAAACCTACTTTGTTTTTATATACCTAATATTTATTTATTTGTATAAGAGAGGTATATAACCCAAACCGCCACTATTTAATTGACGAATATAAAGTGAAATGTTTGGAAATAAGTACTGTTACGATTGACGGAAAACCGAAAAGAATGGCATGGGGAGTCGCGGGGAAAGCTATGGATTGACAATATTAATAAATACATATAGTAATCCGCACTCCTTTAAATAAAGACAATAATTCTTGTATGTACAAAATTAAAGGTTTTTAGAAGCGTTAGGGAAAAAGAGTTAGTGTTATTAAGTTGTCATTTAATCGATAAAAGTTTTAATTAACTTTGTTTATAACCAGTTTGTTGAAAACAGACGCTAGTAGTATTCCGGAAAATACATTTCATTCAAAACTACAACAACTAAGTGATACAAAACTAATCCTTAATATGGAAATAATTATGAAAATATACAAAAAAATAATGAGATAAAAAAGCCTACAAAGTCGGTATAAATAGTATTTTCCGAAATCAGTTAATCAATAAATAAACTCAAATAGGAACATAGTTATAAACTAATATTATCAAACATAATATTTTCGTTGTCTGTCCATCCGTCTGTCTGTCTGTCTGTCTATCCGCAACTTCGTGTAACGTTCGTAATTTCGTTTCAATTCATGGCCAAAAAAACCAACTTAATCGGCTGGAGATGGGGCATGAACCCCGGGCCAGCAAACCCGAACCGATCGCTCTACGCATGTTGCTATTGCCGCCTCTCCGTGGACCGCCAAAAATATATACGGGAACCAATGTTCCCTCATTTTTGACGGGTTACAGCTAGTTATAAATTTGTCTGCAGTGAATATTAAAAAAATAACCCTAATAGTTTGTGGGCTTGGCTTAACTTGAGACATGCGGGATATAAAAGCAAAGGCAGCAATGTCAAAAAAATTGCAATTGCAAAAAATGCAGTCATACAGGATTACTAATTTATAATGTACTTCATTAGAGATTTTATAGGAAACATAGCCTATTCATTTATAAAAATTATGATTTTGGAAGAGGTACAAACAGAAAATCTAGATTTCAGAATATTTAAAATTATTTATCCTCGGTGACTGCTTTTAATTTTTTTTTTTAAATTTATTAGATATCGCTGCCTTTGCTTTTATACCCCACATATTATATAATACGTATAAATTCAATACATTACGGAATTTTAAAATAAATATCGATATTATTAACATCAATGTAAAATTGATATATTTAAACGTGATATAAATTCGTATCAATTACTTAATTAAGAGCGAACATATTTGTACATTATTGAATGTACAGTGCGTTAAATGCAAGATGTGGCTCATGCCAATATAACCACAAACTCTACTGCTGTGTACCAAGTGTGTACCCATTATGTCTCACATGGTTATTGCGGACAGTGAAGATGGAAAGTATTTTCATAAAATTGTTTAATTGAAGAGCCAAGTATAGACGCTCCGGCGAGTGATTACAGCATACCTAAATAAAGCCAAAGCCAACAAACATTATTTAATTACGCCACAGTATGGCGCCGTCAATTAAGTGTTCGGCAGCCATCAGCCATATCCATTATTATATACACTTTGTAAACATCATCAAATTAATAAGATTTTTTACACCAAACGTACCGTAAATCGAGTGATAATAGTCATAATAGTTATCAGAAAAATATTTAAAAAAAATCAAGTCATGTGTTTTAAAAATTATAAGCATTTTTAAAAAATCAAGAAAATCTACACCCAGTGACGGTCTTTCACCCCTGTTGCTACAAATCTTTATTTTTCTTCTTTTTTTTATTATAATGTAATCCTGAATAATGCTTCTGTAAACTTTTGTACAAAATTCAAAACCAACTGCTCCAGCTTGGATTAGTGCAGTCAATTGAGATTTTATAGGTAACACAACCTTTAAATATATAGGAAACATTATTCTATAAGGGATAGATACGTAAAATCTAGAATTCAGTACATTTTAAATTAGTAATTCTCGGTGCACCGAGGTGACAGCATTCATTTTTTTTTGATATTGTTGCCTTTGCTTTTATAACCCACATATTGTAATTATTATCAGCCTTCTATTGATTAATTCAGTCATACCTACCTCGTGCCGAACAGAATCGCTTAAACCGAATACAATTATCGAACTATAAAGGAACGACTGAGAAATATGCATTGTAACAAAATAATTTTTTACTTTAAAAAAAATGTTATAGTACCAAAAACAGGGTTCGAAAAAAACGTATTTTTATATTAAAAATCAAAAAATCGGATTTTTTGATATATATCAAAAATTGGATATATATCCAAACTTTTTTCTTCTTTTTTGCACACGTTGATTGATACACACTCGAAATAATTTTGTACATGAATTATTATTTATTGAATAAATGAATTGCATACTGAAAAAAGCTAATATATGAAATTATTATATATAAGTTATAAAAGTTGCTCTTTCTAATGTAATGTTATGAGTGTTCGTTTCTTTGTGTGAAATAAAAAACGGATTATATGAAACAAATTAAACCAAAAAATATCCGTAGTACTTTTTAAAATACAACTAGCGCCATCTAGTAACGAAAGCAGATATCAAAAAAATAATTTGTAGCACTTTTTAAAACATATCTAGCGCCATCTAGTAACGACCGCAGATATTTAAAAAAACAATCTGTCATTTTTTAAAATACAACTAGCGCCATCTATTAACGATCGCAGAAAGTTTTTGGAATCCAAAGTAAAAAAAAAATCAAGCCATAAATATCGTGAAATATATCGTCGAACCCTGACCAAAAATGTCGCGACATACCTTTGAACGCTGCACAACACTAGAAGTGTCCCATCCCTAGTGGCGGGAACCTTAATAGGTTTTTATAAACTCCCGCGCGGCAAAGATCGGTCTTTTCTGCAATATATTTGTATTGTATTTACTTATTGTTAGCCGTTGGTTTTCCGAATAAATATAAATAAAATAAATATATCACTTCACCTAAGCCACGAAAGCTGAGAGGGTTCGGGAGGCGGAGCCTCTAGTTCCACCCGGTAATTCTCACTATTGTGCACGACCATTCTAGAGAACAGCAGACCATAAGGTACCTTAATAATTTTTGTATTATATTCTCTTTTACAGAACCCTCATTGGATTCAGCTAGATTCATTTAAAAAATACATACATTTTCCGGTTTCGCGATGTAGATTTTTTTTATATAATCTCGAAGGTGTGCATTCCATCAACGTGTTTAAAATGTATTAAAAATTAAATTCACTAAGCCAATAATGTTCGTGCAACATTGTTGATATCTACTAAATTAAGGAGGCTTCGCTGAATAATTTTCGTCCATAATAAAACATTGGCTTTCTAAGAAATTGAACGCCAAGCTTCTGATCAACAACGACGCAAACATATCGTTCATCCTAAAACACGCCAGCCTAGTTGGGTAGTTACATATTTTATCATATGATTGTATGATAGATTATTATTGTATAATTATATTTGTAATGTAATTTAATGTAATGTTATGTTAAATAAATAAAACCAAAACCAATGGTCGTGATAGCCAGGACAAGGATGATGGATGAACGCGAGGATTGCTGCCACGAGACCCTGGAATTGCGCGAACAATTCCAAGGGACCTCCAAGCTGATCTCCAACAGGATGGCGTTGCTCCAGCATCAGAACGCGTCTCAGGATCATCACATTTCATCAAACGCTAATTTAGAAGTCGTGATTAAAAGCTAATATTTCGTAGGAATTTGTACTGATAGAAACTAGGTTCAGGGAGTAGGTAGCGGCCGATTTCGTAAATATTCTTTTCAATAAATAAGTTTTAGTAAAATCTAGCTAGAAGTAGGTAGCTATAGGTAAATAAAATATGCTCTTATGTTACAAATTCTGAAATAAACTGTAATAATATTCTAAATCTACTTTTAGTTCCACCAAATGTAAAATCCAATTATTCCAGTATAGCAAACCACATTATAACACCCTATCCACTCACTATCGAGTCGATCCCACACACGCACCCTAGTCTCATGCATCTCTCTGAGCTCCTTCAGAGCCTGGTGTGTCCAAAACTTTCAGTGCGACACCCAGTTCACGGATCTCGACCCCAAAGTACTCTAACCTCCCAACATATCTAATAAGATGAGTTATCAAAAGTGAAAATGAAAATAATATTAATGTAATATAACGCGTTTAATACAGTTTACGAATAAATCAATAGAAAGTTCTCTATAAAAAGTCGCGTTAACCGACGTTTGAAGCCTTTGCTGTGTTCTCATTTTTATCCGATTTTCAATGAAGAAAACTACTAAGAACAAGAAATCACACCAACATTTTGAAAATGTAATCTTGTTCATAAGATTTATTTTATAAAAATCGGGAATTCTTGCCATTTGTAGACTAAACTAAAATAATAAATCTAATAAAGGTATTGTAATTTAAGCTTACCTGCATTTTTAAACCCACTAAAAAATAAAATTGATTTTATTTTACCAAATCGATTTTCAATTTACTAAAATTGATGAAATAATAATACCTACATATTTTAGCAAAACATTTTAAGCGATGTTCTGTGCAAATCATTGCTGCAAGATTTTCTAAATAGAAATAGTAAAAATATTATTAAATCTTCATTATAAATAAAATAATCCTCGCATTCACCGGAGAATAGAATCCAAAACCCCACGATGAAATCCCTTAGCGCCACATCAGGGTCACGTCGGGTATAAAAATAAAAGTATTTAATTTTTTTTACGTATTTGTTTGTTGTTTCACGTGTTTGTGGAAAATAATTGTTCTCGGGGTAAAAAATTAATGAGAGGCTCATTTTTAGCTTGATTATGCAGCGTTCTTAAATTAAAATGTCCTCATTCGCTGTGGGTGACTCATCTCGCCAGCTGGGGGGAGTTACCGTGGAATGAGTTTAATTGGATTATATTAATCACAGAATTTTTTTATTTTAAGCTGTAAAGTGAAAAAATACTTGACGAAAGAATAAATACTCGCGGTTTCTCGAAAAGCGTGGGGTAGCGCAGGGGTACTATTGTGGAAGAAAAAATGTCTTTTAAATCAACAAATTTGATAAAAAAATTTAATGTCTGTATCGTGGTTTATTCATAAATCTCAGAATTTCAATTATTCCATAATTGAGGTTCCTTAATCTAATACTACCAGGGGTATTCATTTAGGTACAACGAACGAGTACATATTATGTAATGCACTTAATTTTTGGGATAGCCGCGTAGTCGCCCGTGAAATAGTTATTTAGAAATCATGTGAGTATTCGCGTTTGAACATGTTTGAACTAATACGAGCGTAAGTTTCAAGCGTCAAAATGTATAGCAGTCACAGTGCGCTCACTGTAAGAGACTTTCTGGCCAAAAAGCAATTCACCCAAATGCTTCTTAATCATCCTGTCTGTTCACTTGACTTAACCTTATTATAACTGATATCCAAGAAAATATGTGACAGTATTCCGGAAAATATGTTCCAGGTCCGCTTCCAGCAATGGAAACGCCGCGCATATTTCTACATAAATATGTAAATACAGTATTGGTATTTGGCCTCAAAAGTTGGCAAAAATTATTTTATTGGTTTAATAAAATGTATTCAGAAAATATTTTAAGTTATTAAAGATTTTAAGTTATTAAAGAGTTAAGGTTATTGTTATGGTCGTTGGACTTATTTATGTGTTAAATAAAACGGATATTTTATACGAACCGTGCATTTCACTGAGAAGCAAATCTAGACGTTTCGCTGAAGTCTTATCCAGCGTCATCAGGAGAGCGTCCTATTACCGGGTAGAGGCAGAACTCGGCCTCCATGTTCGGCCTTCACCACCACGGTGATATGACGCTCTCCTGATGACGCTGGATAAGACTTCAGCGAAACGATTGCTTCTCAATGAAATACACGGTTCGTATAAAATATCCGTTTTATTAGACACACTCATCCGTATTCTGAAAATAGCAATGTCTGGATCTTTAAGATCTTTATCCCAACACTTAATAGACGATAATAAAAATTAAAAATGTCCAGAGCGGATTTTAGAATTCTACGGCTCAAATAGGTACACTGTATTAAAAGATGATATAAGAAAGATTGTTTCTTACAAACGTATTCATTTCTTCATCCACAGCGTCCTGATGGAATATTCGGCGTTACCGCGTATTCAAATATTCCCATCTTGACATTTGACAGTTATGTCTGGATCTTTGAGATCTTTATCCCAACACTTAATAGACGATAATAAAAATTAAAAATAAACGAGACTCATCTTTACGTCGGTGTTTGTTTCTGTAAGTTTCTACGTGAGATAGATATAGAGGGAGGGAGAAATATGTAAATTGTTATCTGTCAAATTTTAAGATGGGAAGATTTGAATACGCGGTAACGCCAAATATTTCATCAGGACGCTGTGGATGAAGAAATGAATACGTATACGTTGAAATGAAAAGAAACAATCTTTCTTATATCATCTTTTAATACAGTGTATTTGCGCCGTAGAATTCCAAAATCTGCTCTGGACATTTTTAATTTTTATTATCGTCTATTAAGTGTTGGGATAAAGATCTTAAAGATCCAGACATTGCTATTTTCAGAATCGGGCCGATTATAATAGCGTCTCCGCTCCTAACCGCATCGCGGCCAAACACTAAAACTATTATACGTTACTCAAAAACTTGTGCTTTGAGGTAGCCTTTTTGTTTCGTGTTTTTAAAATAAAGTAAACAGATGATAAATTTTCATGTTGGCACCATTAATTATTTCCCATCGTCTTCTAGAAAGATAGGCTTCAACAAAAAAGCTAAGGCTAAGGTGAGTTTCCGTCAGGATACTACATATTTGTGCGTGATTAGTAGGCCGAAATTTTGTTGCTAATAGCTCTTTTATAATATGTTTATAAACTGGGAACACTTCGGTGGCTGGGTCATGTGGAGAGAATGACCGAGAATCAAGCACCAAAGTCCCTGCTGAACTCAAGGCCGATAGGGCGAAGGAGCTTAGGAAGACCAAAATTAAGATGGAGCGACAACGTCTTCAAAGGCATATCTGCATTGGAGCTTCTGAACTGGAGAGAGCTGGCACCAAACCGAGATGAGTGGAGGAAGACTCTTGGGGAGGCCAAGATCCACCAGGGGTTGTAGAGCCAACATCTTTTATAATTTTACACGTAATTATTCAACGTTTATAATTCTACAAAAATAATTCTGGAATTTGGTGCCGACAAGGTGAATACACAAAAATCTACTTTGGATTCTGCAATATAGGAGATGGATTGTGATTTTTTATTTTTTTAAACAAACTATGCGGAAATATTCACATTTGAAATATATCTTATTTGTAGACAAAATATATACATAAATAAGTATTTACAGATTCAGTGTACCAAACACAAGCATATTGCAAGAAGGCTTGAATTGCGCTCCAAATTATTTTTTATGATAATCACAATATATTTAGACACCCTTTTATAAATAAACTAGCTGTCCTTACCCGGCGTTGCACGGGAACAAATTTGTGAGTAACTCTCGAAACTTAAGTTGTAAAATATTCAAATATTATTAAATTCACGAAGAGGTAGCAAAATTTATGTTTTTCGCCTAATTTAATGATCATCGTAAATAATCTCTGTAATGTTAATGCCAAATCCATCAATAATATGACTGCCGGAATATTGAGCCCATTCTTAAGCTCGCTAGCCGTTGTGATGGTTACAGTTATCACTGGAGAAAGATGAGTGATTCTGTTAAGTGTTTTAACGGTGTGTGTTCACGGATGAGAACATTGATCCGTTGATTTCGGATAACGTTCTGCTCTGCGTACAGAATATCGTCTTGTTGTGCCATCCCTATGATTCTAATCATACACAAGAGTGATGATCGTAGTGACGCCAGCCGCACACTGGATGCGTTTTCGTACGAAATTGAGTAGTACGTATACGTACAAATACGCAAGTACATTCCTGACCTTCGAAGTAGTACTGAACATCGCACACTGTACGCACGTATAGATGCGACGTCCGACACGATCCGGACTTGTTCGGAAATTCTTGCGATTTCGTACAACGGATATTGAAAATTTTGTCAATTTGACACGTGACCACAAATGTTTGTGGGACAAAAGTGATTCGACTAAGTGACCATCAGCGCAGATCATGACGGAGGATTCTCTACTATTTCTAGATAGGATAGAGATTTCTAAAGAACTAAAAAGTACCTGTAAGTTAAATAATTTGGTTTAATGAAGGTGAGGTATAATTATGTACATCGAACAAAAAACTTAAAAATATTTCTCCGATGTTATGAGCTCTCGTTGCACTTCGATTCTCCTCAGCATTTGTGAATCTATTAGATAGATAGTCATGAAAGTCATTATTTAAGTCTGCCATAATAGAGTTTTCCAGAAGATACAGATTATTCATTTGGCACAAACGTCATTGGAGAAATGCGCAAAGTAACTGATCGTGACAACGCAAGACGCAATCAACGTGCGTGCTCCAATTCGTACGAAAGTAGTCGTACGAATACGTACGTAATAATTCGTATCCAAAGTGCGGCCGGTCTGAGCCGGGGAGATGAGCGTAAATTACGGGTATCTGTTAATGTTTGTTTTAACAAATAAAAATCTAAAATTCATATGATGCAGCTATGTAGGCAATGCCAAATATTCGATAAAATGTGAACTTCATGTACGAGAACAAATGCTATCTTTAAAATTGGAAGACGGCCAGGGTGACCAAGGTCTAGGGCTTAGCGGAGAACGTATGTTGATAAAGAGAATTGGGTCAGAGATCCGGAGAGGGAAAATTGATTTGGTAACACTATCAATCTTTCGCTGAAATAAGAATTCATTTGGAGGTTTTTTCATTTAAAGATGTGAATCTTTATAAATATTGTCTAATTTTCATGATTCACCATTTTATGTGAAATTTTGATGAATATAAAATAAGTTAACAATTAATAGGCCTATGGAATATGCTAAAACCCTCTGCCAAACAATTGATTTGCAGTCTGCAACGCAGTATGCAAGAATGAGAAATGATTGTTGAAAATTTGAATGACGCACTAAATATAAAAATACATCCAGTTTGCTGGGTAATTTTAACGTTCTGTTCTGCAAATAGTACGCGTATTTACCAATTACTTCTGCGTTGTACGTCCGTGGCGCTGGAGATGAACAAGAAAGATTGTCATTGTAAATTGAAAGTCGATACTTTTGGTTTGCGTTAGCAATCCCAACAAATTACTCACATTTAGTGATTGAAAGTACCAAACATTTATTGGTACTCTTACTTAAATAGGATAAGTAGTAGCATGAAAACAAATTTAAAAGTTTGCAAAAAAATACCCGGTTATTTATAATATTTAATTTACTATTACCTTTTTTTTCAAATTTATCAAACTGTAATTCTGTATAATTTGCACGTATAATTTGTAAACCTTTATTAATATCAAAAAAATGATTTATAGCCAAAATATGATTTGCAAATTCGGAATAATTATTTCTACTTAAACACCTCAAGTGTTCCTTAACTTAACATTAAAATTTCTACACGTTTTTCCTATATAAAAATAATCGGAATCATTACAAATTAGTTCATAAACATTTTTTTAAAGAATCATCCGTATACTTTTTTTTAATGTGTATTTTTAAAATTTAATATTACTTTTAAATAGATCATAACTAATTGTAAATAATCAAGGACCGTCTATTAGGGTTAACAACGACCTGTTGATGGTCGATAAGAATAAAGTTGCGCCGAATTTTAAATACTTATAATTTATATTATATAAAAATACTTAAATACACGAATGTTAATATAAAATAATCTTTTGCGAAACAAAATAGTACTTTATTTTATAAAATCTTGACTGACTGAAGGACATCGAAAAACATTCTCTATAATAATATTTGTTTTTGCTTCTATAGAATGAAATGTTATTCTAATGAAAATTATTTCATAATGGCGAAAGCGTTTTTCAATTTTGAATCTGCTAAAATAAATTATTCAATTTATTCACTGTGTCAGAAAATTAACTATCAAAAATAGTTAAGTCTTGTAATAATTGAGAATTTTATAAAATTTTAGTACCGACAGTCAAATATAATACAATAAATACAATACAATACAAACAAAATAATAACAAATTATTATTTTTATGTAAAGAAGCTATCCATAACTAAAATAATTTACTAAAACCATATGATACTCCTCTTTGTGTGAGAATTAAGTAAAAAGAAATTCTGCATTTATTTGTAGAAATAGAAAGAAAAATATTATCACCATTGCATTTTACATTTCAATGCATTTTGAAACAATTACTAAAAAAAAAATTCAAATTTCTCGACACATTAGGCACGGCAGTAACACATAATATCAAATCAATTTCTTCGCCTTCTTCTTCTGTTTTCTTTTATATGTTTGCATCAATCATTGCCGTAACGAGGATGTTACCCAAACACTTTCCGTGGTTGTTCGCTATCGTGTTCAGAATAGATCTATTTCTTCCAAAATGTCCTATAAATTTGTCAACATTCTCTTCTACATGCCGTTGGTTGACATTACATCATGTCGCTATATATTTCTTTGTAAGATTATCTTATTTTTTATATTTATTTGCTACGATATGAAGCTGTCTGATGTTGTAAATTTTGTGTTTCTATGACTATTCACTTGGTTATTTGTTTTTAATTCCTTTTATTTTGATCTAAAATGTCAACTTATTACGGGAAATGTTTTATGAGTCTTTTTCTAAAAGTCTTTCAAAAGTGTCGTTTAGTTAGTATGGTATTTTTTTTGGAACTGTAAGTCATATTTATTTTAGGTCATTTTTCAATCCTCTCACTACGTACGAGTACACTGGCGAAAAAACTCCTTTTTGTTAAAAAAAGTAACTCACAGCTGTCGCGATCTACCGCGGTGTCATCCCTATAAATTGAGCTTCAAAATATTTCCTGGGAGAAAATTTTGGCACGGCGTGCGAAGCTTCTGTAATGATTAGGAAATATAATTATTGTGCTCTCTCTCTCGATAACCAGTTGTATACGTGCAATACATGTCCGACACGTCGCGGTCAGTGGTCGTGCGCTGTAGATTTTCTTCAAAACTGTGAAATATTTGCATTTCAAACATCGTTGAATCAACAAGGCGTATTTTCACATGTTTCATTTTACGTTAGAGCAATTTGCTTTGAGAGACTTGGCATTGCTTGTCGCACACAGGATGATTTTAAAAATTGTTCAGTGCTTTAATTGGTTAATATAAGTAATTCATAATATGCGGTGCGAATATGATAATTGGTAATAACTACCCTATATTATGTGGCTGCGTGCTCCACGACTGAAAATTAGTAATAATAACAATTTTTTGAACATGAAAAATTCATAAACATCTAATTTTTTTAAACATTGTATCTCGATACACGAGAACGCACACTTGTTGGCAGCGAATAACCGATGCCATCATGACCCCAATTGAGATTTAAAATATTTACATGCCAAGAAGAATTAGGAGTCAGTGGGCGAGTACCTACTTTGTTATGTAGGTATATAGTAATCTACAAATTAATATTTCAAGTTTCTCCATATTTTTCAGGACATTTAATTTTTTTAAATCGTTTACAATTTTCATCTTATTAAAGTACGGCTATATGGGGCGAACGTAAATAGTAATGCGTACCAAATACATTTATAATATAAAATGAAATAAAATACTACAACAAAGACGTTTTCATTTTTACTATAGTTATTATTTTACAGATACATGAATTGTGGGGTATAAAAGCAAAGGCAGCAATATCCAAGAAACGCATTGAATGCATTAATCGAGCATTATTATATCATCGAAACATAGCCTATAAATTTATAGGTAACATGATTTTGGAAGGGATAGATACATAGAATCTAGAATTCTGTACATTTTAAATTAGTAATCACCGGTGATTGCATTCAAAACATTTTTTTAATTTTTTGGATATTGCTGCTTATGCATTTATACCCCACAATGGCCCTGTTAAAAGCCTCAACAACCGTAGAGCAAGCAAAAGTAGTGTGCCAAGATAGAGGAGTATGGCGTTCTATTCTCTCTGCCTACTCCTGCAGGGAAACGACTTGATGGTTAGTTAGTAAGTTTCTTCAACAGTTCGAAAATAATTTAATAATAAGGAAAACAAATTACATAAACCACATCAAAAGATTACAAAAAAAAAATATCAAAAAAATAGTCAATAACCACCTGGACTTGGACAAAGAATTTTCTATTGCCGATAGATATCTCAAAATTAATTAAGCTATAGTGATATTTTACAATTATTATTATTATCCGTCATATGTTTTTATTTCTGTTATTTGTGGATGACTTAAAGCTTTTCTTAAAGGTGTCAACTTTGGATTTTCATCTTCTCCAAACAGATATATTAAATATATGTGAATGGGGTAGACGAAATAAACTTTTGTTTAATGTTTCCAAGTGTTCGATTACATCCTTCACTAGGGCCCAAAAAACTCTATTTTTTCGCTACAAAATGAACGACCAAAATCTGACAAGAACATCGAATGTTAAAGATCTAGGTGTTAGATTTGTAAGCAACCTGACATTTCACGATCACATAGAGACGATCAGTGGTAATGCTCTGAGAATGTTAGGATTTGTTCTGCGTACTGCCAGGGTTTTCGAGAATACCCGCGTACTGAGAACTCTTTACAACTCCTTGGTGCGGAGTAGACTCGAGAGTGGCTCGATGATCTGGGGGCCACATGAGAGCAAGTACTCTCTTATGGTGGAGAAAGTCCAGAAGAAGTTTCTGAGATATCTCTACATGAGAGAGTATGGGCATTATCCTTGGCTTTACCCAACCGAGTTTCTCCAGGGTATGCTTGGCTACAATAGTTTAGAGACTAGAAGGAATGTGTATTTGATTACACATTTTTATCGATTGTTGCGCGGTATGATCGACAATACTGAAATTATGCAGAGCATTGGTTTGTATGTTCCTGATAATTACCTTAGACATCGTCAGCATAGATTGTTTCACATTCCAATATACAGGACCAACCTGCCGAAGGTTATGCCTGTTGGAAAAGCTACAGCTGTGCTGAACAAGATCGCTTTGGATATTGATATATTCCATGTGTCTGAGGGGATTTTCCGAAGCAGGATTCTCCTACACCTCTGACCAGATTGTACAGGTCACTTTTAATTGGTTAATAATAAATTGTTATTTTAATATACAATATGTATATGTGTGTGTATATATGTATGTATGTATATGTGTATGTATGTATATATATGTATATTTTTAGATATAAATTCATAATATGTATGCATTAAACATAAAGTTTGTAATGTACATATTATGTAATAAATAAAAATTGAATTGAATTGAATTGAATTTTATTAGTGAGATATCTTTCACGTTTTAACTATAAAAAAAAATCTTGGAGTCGTGTTTGCTAGATGGTAACAAGACTTCCTGTCCATTTTTTTAACATTATATTGTTAAATAAAATGACACGACTGTACTTGAAGCGCATACAATACATAAGATTGAGAGTTTGAGTTTTAAACATTTCGTTAAAATAAATTCTAAAATCACAGCTAAGACACACGAGTCGTTGAGTATTAAAATATATATACCCAATCACCATTTTTATTTTATTTTTAGATTTGAATGTCAATATGTTCTCTTAATTATTTCTTACATTTTATATATTATACACTAAGCTCATTCTTACATTTACACGGCAGAATATCCCAGAAAACTATACACAGAACAATCTGAAGTTATTTCGCGTTAAAAATCAGCTTATTCAAGTTATAAACAAAATATGAAACTGTTTTCTTTGTAGTAGTCCATGGAATAGGTTGTAATTTTGAACTACTCAAATCTCATGACCTCGCTGAGATCTGGTACCTACTTATCTACATTAGAACTTTCGTTTCTATTTGATTTTGCGATCAATTAACTAGTGACTTTTTAAGTTTTAAAGATTTTTAGAAATAAGCATGACCCTTTTGCGTTTGACATTAGTTTATAATTGCTACAACTCCGTGAAAAGTTGATGTAGTTTCTGTATTATATGTATTGGATATTTATATTCACATTTTTTTTACCTTAACCTTTCTCTAACCTCAATCATTTTTATGGCCGATTGATTTCATGACCAATGTCACGACATCATTTATTCTAGTGGAATTTGATACGGAAGAGTGTTTCACGATGTTTAGATATTTCGCAACGACACAGCGCACTATAAGAGTTTTAGTGTAGATCTCAATTTCACTAGAGCGTTCTCAACATATACTGTTGAGAGCAAAACTTAATTAAATCTATAATAGAATTCTGTTAAGTTAAAAATTCCATTCCGCGGTGATGCTTTGGAACGACTTGACAACAAACCGCGGCAGTGCCAGAGAATGCACCTTTCTCGATAATAATTAAAAAAACATAATATATGAATAACCTTCGATTCAATTGTAGAAAATTGCTTAGTTACATATGGCGAAAATAAACTGTTATAAATAACTAGTCGTACACCCGTGAAAATCACGGGACATAATAATTACAGGATTTTGAAATTCATGAATAGAAAACAACTTTTTTTAAATGACCTTATTCGCTTAAGCCTAAAACTTAATATAATAAAATAATAATATAAAAATGTCAAGACCGTGTAATTTGGTGGAGTTCGTGTTGCCTGAACCCGCGCTGATTGCGTTTCACATTCTAATTATCTAATGTTGGAATTCCAGCAAGTTATAGACTTTACGGACCGACAGACAACGAAATTATTATATTTAGATTCTGAATAAGCAAACACCAATCACTGTTTAGTATCTGGGTTTAATAATATTTTTTTTGTTTATTATTCATTGTCATCATTATCAGCTTCTATATTTCCTATCGTCCTATTTTCTCTATTTTCAGTACTTCTCATTCATCCATTGCCCGCCGCCCTTCTGATGTCGTCGCACGTTGTTTTGATGTGTTCAGCCCATCGTCACTTGAAGATTTTTTATAGTATGTACCATCATTCAATTTAATATATTCACAAACGTATTCCTAACACTTATCGGTTACGATATCAGTTACAAATATCGGTTACACGTGATAACGACAAACCAATAAAATCATCTTTGCAATCTATACTCAATATTATAAATTGGACAAATATAAATTGCATAAATAAATAAAGAAATCCGCCACTGATGTACGAGTGAAGCTGACTAGGGACCGATCATTTTCTCCTCGTTTGCAAAGTGAACTGCGAACATTTTGTGAAAAAGCGTAGGGGTCCAATGAAAAGTGGCGGCGTTAGGATAAAGTGGGGGGAGCTGCAAAATGAAGAGACCAGGAAAAGCTTCGCACAAAGAATAGACCAGGCATACGACATTTTGCCACCCGAAGAACTAGATGCTGAGAGTGAATGGAGTCTGTTCCAGAGTACAGTGGTGGAGTCAGTCAAAGAAACATGTGGGACTAAGCAAGTTCCAAGCGGTAATAAGACCCAAAGGACGCCTTGGTGGACTGAAACTGTACGGAAAGCTGTCCATGAAAAGAAACAAGCTTACCGCGCATGGATTGGTAATCCAGAGGAAGGAAACCGAAAGAAGTACCTCGAGAAAAAATCAGAGGCCAGGAGGGTGGTAAAGATTGCCAAACAACAAGCATGGGAAAATTTTGGAGCAAAATTAGAAAACAATTACCACACAGCGGGAAAGCTGTTTTGGCAAACAGTGCGGCGTCTACGGAAGGGAGAGTCAACAGTAGTAAAGGGACATCAATCAGGACGATCAGGAAACCTCATTAGGGACGAAAAAGATGTGTTGGAGAGATGGAAAAAAATATTTTGAAAATCTCCTTAACCCGTCAACCACGAGGACAGCAAGCCAGATCCCCCCAGCATCAGATAACGGCGAAAATGGCATCACAATAGATGAAGTAAAAGGTGCCTTAAAGTCGATGAAAAATGGGAAGGCAGCTGGCAGAGATGCGATAAGGCCTGAGATGTTGAAAAATCTGAACAACAAGGGAATAAGTTGGCTAGCCCGCATATTTTCAGCAGCGTGGAAGACAAGCAAGGCCCCAAAAGTTTGGCGAACAGGAGTACAAACTACAGAGGAATCACCTTGCTGAGCCAACCAGGTAAAATATATGCTCGCCTTCTGGAGAGAAAATGTCGCAGAGTAACACAATACAAAATCCAAAAAGGCCAATGCGGTTTCAGAGCCGGGAGAGGCACAACAGACCAATTGTTTACACTACAACAAACTATCCAGAAAAGCTGGGAGTATGGAAAAAATATTTATATGGGATTCGTAGACCTGGAGAAAGCATATGACTTGGTGCCGCGCGACATCCTGTAAACAGTGCTGGACGAATACGGAAAAGAGAGAGACCTTCTCAAGGCAATTCAATCACTGTATAAGGATTGCAAAAGCTGGGTACGAATAAACGGCGCAATTTCGGAAGAGTTCAATGTTGGAGTGGGTTTAAGATAAGGTTGCCCACTTTCGCCAATCCTGTTCACCCTTTATATGGACAGGATAAGCCAGAAAAGCCAAACAGCAAGGGCCGTGAGAGTTGGAGATGTTAATGAAAAAGGTTAATGTGTATTAATTTACTAAACGGTATTTTTTATGGTGCAGGTACCAAGGTAAACTTCTTTTCATATTAAGAAACGCAATCGATTTAGTATATGAAAGTCGTACGTAAGATGCACATGGTTTCATCGTGTTTGTGTTTATACCCGTAAACACTAACACAATGAAAATATGTGCCTCATATGCACGGCTTACGCATACTAATTCGATTATATTTCTTATATAAAAAGAGGTCTACTTAGTACATTATGATGTGGAATGTGTATGTAATGTAATTCTTAAATAACACTACATTTATATTTTGGTGGTTGCTTACTATTGCCTAAAACAATGCAGTTGAAAATAATAATAACATATTTATAAATAACTCCTAGACAGATTATCCTATCAGCACATCCAATGATAAGCTTAAACATAACTGTCAAAACAATACAGGGTGCTAGTAGCTAGTAGCAAAATTACGAGGGAGCCTCATTCGTTGAATAAATAGAAAATATTCTTTAGAGTTTGGGTTAAACGTCAACAGTTTAGGCGATAAGCGACATCAAAATTGTATATTTTTTCAATATTTCTGACCTTTTTTTGTAAAACGTTGGAGTATCGTGGAAGTAATTTATATTGAATATAAAAAAAAAACATTTCCTTTGATACCAAGTCAAATAAAATGATTCAAATTTTAGCACGGTTTTAATAGTTTCATTCGACTTGTATCAAAAGGAATGAATTTTGATATTCGATATAAGTTATTTTCAAGATACTCCAAAGTTTTACCGAAGATTGGTTAGAAATATTGAAAAAATGCAAACTTTGATGTTGTTAAAGTTTTTGCTACGAGCTACGAAACACCCTGAATATGATTGTAAAAACTCGTGTATCGAGTATATGCCAATCGTTGCTACTTCGGTCGGACAGCTGGAGTATTTCAGAAAAACAAAAGTGATGCCGAATAATTTTTGTTTTATTTATTTACTAGCTGTTTGTAGCCGGTAATGTTCGGCTTGATGATTTAGTTAAAAATATGTTTGTGGGGGGTTACGAAGGTTCCATTGTTTTGCAAAGACTGTAATAAAAACAATGTTTCAATTTAATCTAGGCTGGGATGGATAGGCTGTCCAGAAATTGTGGCCTATGTACTCCGCCGAGACCTAAAGAATAAGAATGCAAAATTTGGATCAAATCGGACAAACGGTGTAGATTTGTATAAAGAACAGACAGACAGATAGACATTGAGTTCAATAGGTATAGATTAAGGAATTAAGAAA
>JADDOH010014932.1:0-76439 GCA_016648135.1 Agrypnia vestita | reverse complement strand
TTGGAACCAAAAACGCACTGTGTTTTCTTTTGCGGCACCGTCGCCATACACATCATTAATCCTTCGAGCCGTTTCTGCAGCACTGGTGACACGGTGGAACTCGTACTCGTAAATACCGCGATATTTCAAGTTTTTCATTTTGTAAACTGAGTGACGCAAAGAAAAAACAATTGAGGAAAAAACAAATGAATTATAATTTTCAAAACACAAATACATGAGTAAATAAATAGCTGTATAAATTTGGATTTGGAATTCCTAACCAAAGAGAAGATATTTGAGATCAAATTTGCCAGTACGGCAAAACGCCAATTTCATATGTAAGGACCTAATAGTAACCTGAACCCATAGAACACATCGAATTATTTATTTACATATTCTTATATGATCACAATACATTGATACATTAAATATACACATGTGTGTTGCTAGAGCCGAAGACAATCGTAATTGTGGTAGTGGGCTGAGTTTTTAATAATTTTGTTCTGTTTTTACATGTTTTGTACGCAGTATTCTGTTAGTTTAACTAAAAAAAGAAGTACAACTTCTAACGGGCGTAATTTTAATTAAGACAAATTATAGAAGACTCGCAGAGACGAAACTGTTTTTATAAGAAACATGTATAGTTATAGGAAGGCCCAGAGTTTACGACCTGTATGAGTTGGCTTAATCTAACGTAATTCTACTCAATGGAACGTTCACCAATTCCGTCATTAGAAAATCCATACATTATCATGTTCTATATATTATGTTCCAAATCTAAAAACCTTTCGTTTATTTGAAGAGTCTATTCTAGAGACATCTGTATTATGTATGAACTAGTATGAATATATTGGGATATAAAAGCAATGGCAGCAATATATAAAAAAAATAATAGAGTCATCGAGGATTACTACTGTATAATGTACCTACTTATTTCGAGATTTTATAGGAAACATAGAATATAAATTAACAGAAAACATGATTTTAGAAGGGATAGATAAATAAAATCAATAATTCTGTACATTTAAATGAGTAATCCTCGGTGACCACATACATTCAAAAAAAAATTTAATAATTAAATAAAACACGACTTGGTATAGGTACACCACTAAATATTTATTTTCTTTATTCAAGATGAATAAACATTTTTTTAATATTTAGGATATTGCTACCTTTGTTTTTATACCCCACATATGACTTCTATACACATTTTTAATAAGAATATTTTCATTTCTGTGAGCCTTCAATAATTTATCTTAATTAATTAATTATCTCTCTGGGGACAAAAATTAGTAACTGTGTTCTCAGAACATTCCCATATATAAAAATATTGGGCGTATTACTACTGCTGGCTGTAGTTTGGTAGATAGAATAAAGAAAGGAGTGCTGAGATGGTTTGGTCATGTGGAACGTATGAGCGAGGAAAGGATGGTCAAGAAAATATATCAGGCGTGTGTTGAAGGCAAGAGGAATAGAGGGCGTCTAAGTGAAAGACTTGGCATGATCAGATACTACAAGTATTTGAGGATGGCTCTGTTGAGGCGATCGTCTTGCAAAGTGAGGAAATTTCATAATTATTTATTCTATCTTCTCTTGTGCTTTTTATCATATTTCTGTATGAAAGGATATCACATTAAAATTTATTCATCAGTCTCCATACATTATAAATACGGATATCTAATTAAAATGACAAAAACTAATTATTTAATCATATAATAAATAAACAAACCTATGATGTTTTAAAAATGTAATTTTTTACTTTGTAATTTTATTGAAAAAAAAGACATCTCACGAGGCCATTCAGTCAAACAAGGTCCTCAAAGCAATTTTAAAACATTTATGTTATTTTAATAAGATGTCCATATTTAAAATGTATGAAACCTGTTGAATAAATTATAATATAATATCTTTCCATACAAAAATGTGATGAAAAACGCAAGTGAAGATATGAGGAAAAATTGAGAAATTTGCTCACTTGCAAGACGATCGCCCTAAAAGCCTCACCAACCGTAGAACTTGTGTGAGATGTATGAATGTAGCTGGAGCAAAAGTTGTATGCCAAGATAGAAGGCATCTATCTTGGCGTTAGTTAGTTAGCGTACTATTTTTTTATTTTAATATTTGCTTCTTCAAAGCATCTTTTAAATAATCCGACGTGTACTTTGCGGCTTCGCCACAAATCTTCCGCTTGCATCATTTAAGAAGGTGATCTGCCCTCCGCGTCACGGGGGCGCGCGGGGGGGCGGGGGGCGGGTAGGGGTGAGTCGCGAAGGGGCGGGGCGGCGACAGCGGTTGCCATGGGGACGCCCGTCCCAGGCGCCGCAGAGTATCAGCCCGCCGGCATCTCGGAGGGAGAGCTCACCTGCGCCGCATCCAGTCGGCTCGCAGATAGCCGCGTAGGTACCTCGCGCGCCATGTACGTGGGGCGGCTGGCGGAGCGTTTCCAAAATGAAAACGCGAAAAATAGATAATAGGAAATATCGATTGGCTACCGAGTGCCTCGATCACAATAAAAGCGACGTCGTCACCTTTGTTTTTACATTTTTCTAAATTCAAGCAAAACACACAGGATTGCCTGATGCAAATATTTATTTGCTAGAATAAACTAACCCACAAAAACCAAGTTTTTATTATACTTTCTCATTTAGAAACAGGTTTGGCGCTTAACCTACGCCTTGGGCCCGAGTCCGGCGACGCCACGAAAGGGAGCAATAAAAAAATTTCAAAAAAATTTTTTAAAGGAAAATTTGTTAGATCATTTTTATCGTCGCCACGAGTCTGTCTGCAAAGTTTCAGCTCGATTGAATCACGGGAAAATGGTTAAAAATCGATCCAAAGTTTTTTCGATAGACAAGCAAGCAGACGCTACGAGTTAAAAGAAAGGGAGTAATGAATATTAGATATCTCACTGAGATGTTTATGATATAAATCTGAGATAAATAAAAAATTTGCCACTGCTCCAGAAAATTTCTCTGGAATCCATGAAACTAGTGATGCAACGAATACTACTTTCACGAATACGAATAACAAGCGTACTATTCGGCGAATACGAGTACAAATAATTCAACAAGGTTATAAATATAACACCACTGTTCTTTTTTTACTAAGAGATATAATAATTAAAATTTAGGTACCACTGGCAAATTTTGGTTTAAAAAGCACAACATTTCTTTTATCCGTTTGTAAATTTCCAGCGGTATATTTCAGAATATTCTAGTTAGTGTTTTCTCAAATATTTTACCATATGTCTACGATCATTCAGGCCGAATCCTATTACAGGTTCTATCATCAGTGCTTTAAAAAAATAATAATTATAATAATAATAATAAAACGTGCACATCACACTTTCCCACATTTAAATTGCACCAATTTCATATTACCTACATTCATCGCGTCAAGCAGAAGCCAAGCGAGCTCTCTAACATTTTGAAGTTCTAAGTTAATCTAAGTCTATCTGTTCTTATTATCGAGTTTTCATACAAGAAATTGTTAAAATTGCTTCTTATCTTGCCGAGAGGCTTGTTACATATTATACTTACTTACTTACCATACGCAGAGAGGATAGAGCGCCACACTCTTCTGTCCTGACATACAACTCTCGCCTCATCCACATTCATACATCTTCGCGTGCAAGGCCGCCGGTTGTTGAGGCTTCTAACGGGACCACCTTCCAGTATCTGGTTTATCTGGTCATGCCACGTCTTCCGCGGTCGCCCTCTCTTTCCGGCGCCATCAACACTTGAATTATATATCTTTCTTACCATTATTTCCTCATTCATGCCCAAACCATCTGAGCGACCCTTTTTTAATTCTATTTATTATGCTAGGATCAGCTTTACATTAATTCCTAATATCTGCATTCTTTACTCTATCATAAATTGATTTGCCACACGTACCTACGTCTGAGGGATCTCATCTCCACTGCATTCAATCTACTTTCATTCCTCTTCTGCCAGCTTCAGGCTTTGCTACCATACATCAGTGTTGGTATCAAGAATTCCATTATGTACAGCTAATGTTACCGTTATTATCCTATATTTAAATGGATTATATATGTATGTGTGTATGAAGCAACTAATTCTAGTATAATGCTTCGTAAGAATCTCATTACACATATAAAGGATATTGCTAGAAAAATTCCAATCATAAAAAATAGATATCTCATTAGTGACATCTGTGGTCATTTAAGGGGAATGAAAAAGCTTTGGATGCCGGTCGCGTCAATGATTATTACAACATATATACGAAACGGGTTGTAAAATTTAAATATGTACAACTTTCAAAAATTTGATAGACGCGGTATTCTATCATGGGTGGAAATGGTGAACGTTACACTGTGTAAAGTGAACACTTAAGCAGCCGTACGATAGGTCGTAAGCCCTGTGAACACCAAAGACTTCCATACCTACTTTCACATAAAAAATTATAATGTAAAATTTCGTTTCTGTGAGACATCTATAATATATCTTGATATATTGGCATATAACAGAGGCAGTAAAATGGTAAACAAAAACATACCAACTTTCAACACAACTTTTGGCCAAAGAAGCTATATCTATTTCGCAACAAAACTCTACAACATCCTTCCTTCAACCTTCAAAAATAAAGAAAAGATTGCAGAGTTCAAAAAAAAAAGATAAAAGTAGGGGAGACCGGGTAAGGTTATCACACGGGTAGGTTGTCACAGCAGTTATAACGGAGAGAGTATAAGTGTTTGATCTGCTTGTCTTCTACTAGTAAGCCTAGAGAAATCTTGCTTCAAGCTATGGGCTCACAAAGCATGCACGCCTGGACTACCATATTATGTATGCCATAATTGTGATTCTGAATATTCAGACTAATTTTTGAGACTGACTAAATATATTTGAGTTAAGTATATTGCGTCCAAAGAGTTGACTAAGTATGTTTGTAAATTTTTCATTTTTATTGAGGGTTCTAAGTTCGTAGGGTAAAGTTGTTATTAGCTTAAAACTAATTTTTATTACTTTATTTTTGTTTAAGTAAACGTTTTGATTTTTTTATAATAATTATTGAAGAAGTACATAATTAATTATTTTAATTAATAAAAACATTAATGTAATTAAAATAAGTGTTTCCTACCTTAATCCTACCTTAATTTACTATGTGACTTCCTACCCCTACAACTGTGAAAACCAACCCTGATGCGGGGTTAAAAGTCACACATTTCTTTTTTCACAAAAAATGAAATATGTCCTTAATAAATTAACTATAGAAGAAAAGCACAAATTAATCATAAGTGGAATAAGTATACTACACTTTGATATACAAATGTCATCGCTAAAGTAAAAACAAGAGCACTAAAAATGCAAAAGAAAAAAATGTGACTTCCATACCCGGTCTCCCCTATGGCTAAATCAAGTCGATGCAGATAAATTTAAAGGAATATTAAAAACAACGTAGAAAGTTAAAAATATAAATTAAATAGATATAAACAAACAGAATGTTAGTAAACATAGTAAAAACCACTACCAGATTTACGGTCTACCGGTTTCGAGACGTACCCGTCTCTTCGTCAGGACCAACACTACACTACTACATTCACAACACTATACACCCCAAACATAGTATTGTCAAACTATCACCATTATTGTTCACTTGCGTGTTAATCTTGTCCGAGACAAGCATGTACTGATTATGATGTGTGATAGTTTGACAATACTATGGTTGAGGTGTATAGTGTTGTAGTGTATGTAGTAGTGTAGTGTTGGTCCTGACGAAGAGACGGGTACGTCTCGAAACCGGTAGACCGTAAATCTGGTAGTGGTTTTTACTAAGTTTCTAACATTCTGTTATTATGTCTAACCACAAAGTTAATGCTTTAAATATTAATAATATTAAGATATAAACTAGTCCGCCTCTGCATAGTAACCCCTAGTGAGGAGGACTAAGAGCAAAAACATCAATAATATTTTTTAAATTTTGAAAATTTAATTATTTATTTTTTTGTAGTGAAAGTAATGACTGAAGGCCGTGTTGCCACTACGGATAAGTGTAATCTTAATAAGAATAAGTACAGGGTGAGTCGGAAATGAGTGTCGCTAGCGGGGCGCGGTGGCCGCAATAAACACGTCAGAGATTATGACCGCCACCTCGTTCATTTTTAGTCTTCCGTAATGAGTCTTTTAAAAAGTTTCGCGGCGGCTAATGTCCGCGCTTGGCAATCTCACCCCCGACGTCGCGACAAGGGATGATCGGGGCGAGCGCCGTCATAAACAATAAATTTAAAATTTAAATTTAAATAACCGGAGAGTCTCATTTTCGGCCGTATTCCGAAAATAGCGATATTAGGATCTTAAGATCTTTATCACAACACTTAATAGAAGAGAATAAAAAATAAAATAAACGAGACATACATTACATACACATACTGCAGTAGATAAGAAGATTTGGATATCATAACATTTCAGCACAGTATAATAAAGCATACAGTATGTTGTCTCGGCAGTGTCCTTGAAATAAATACCTACGGCCGCTTGGTACTTAAACTTGGTTAAACGCGCACCAGGGCTGCTCATTGATTGACTCTTTAGGGTTTGGGGTGCCGTAAATTGACGTAAATGTATGCGTGGGAGCGTCTCACACTGCTTGCGTCCGTACGTTACTACAGCCCTGCGGCGACCGCGCATACCGAAGTATACCGAGATTTCGAAGGGCGTCGTTTCGTCTGTTTGTATATATATATGATATAATATGATATAATACTATATGTTTACTATACTGTGATTTCAGGTAGGAGGAATTTGGCAGGTAACAGGTAATATATGTGTAAGTAAAATGTTAAAATATTAGGTATCAAGTAATTTTGTTAAATAGTTGCCCGAATAAAATGTACAAAATTCAGATTTCTTTCTTTAACGTTAATAACATGATTATTCATAGAGCTTCAAAACGTCTGGCGGAAGAAATGACCCGCGAAAAGCATCTGGCAATCATTTATTTGAGTGCATAGTACTGTCCCGTTTAACAAATAATAACGAGATGCTTAAAAAAAATTACGCACTCCTTCTCACAACACTATCAAAAAATCCAGAACGGCCTAGATTGATCTACGACCTTCGGAAGGTATCTGAAACATTTGAGAAAGTCTAGAAGCCACGCAAATATTATCCTAATACTGGAAACGTCTAGGAGGTTCGACACTAGCATTCTCAGATATAAATAGGAGCGCCGAACAAGGCGGGGCTGTTCTTGTTGTTTAGCGCGTTTGACAGCGAAACAAAGCGAAGTCAGTCGCGGGCCGCGACGGCCGGGGTGGCCAACAGGAGCGGTAATTCAGGCGAAAAGTCTAGCCAAGTTCCTACTTAACGGCAAAATATACGTGCGAAAATTGGATGGAATGTTCTAGTGAATGTTTAATAAAGTGTTTATTACCAAAAGTTAAATAGTGTGATTTAAAGAATAGCGTTAAGTTTAATAGTGTTAAGTGACTTTGTACGTTAAATAATTTTTATTTAATTTATTTATTAAGGTATCTTAACAGTTTTTAAACGTATAATGTAAAAGCATAATGTTCATTTCATAGACCAATTAAAAACATTCACAGATGTTAAGAACAAAGTTAGATAAGATATTTTTAAGTTAATTATTTTGAATTAATTAATAAATAGTAGTAAGTAACAAACAATATGACTGAATAATGGAAGAAAAGGATAAGGAGGTAGGAGTCAGATGGAGGAAGAGAAGATTAGATATTGTGAGTGAATGGTCAAATTCGATTTAGTGACCAATGTTGAAGAGGTCAATATCGATACAATTATTATTGAAAGCTTTGCATGCTTGACATAAAAATCTATTTTGTGTATGGGATGCTCTATTTCTCGGAACATGGAAGAGCACGTTTTGTCGGTACGTCTGCAGGGAACATGAAAAGAGATTAAGTCCAGTTGATTGGGACAGTCGAGATATCCTCTCAGTAGTTCAAATAATAGAATAATAATGAATTAAACAGTAATTAATAAATCGCTAACTAATGTCCAGCGTTTTAATATTAAAATATCAGGTTTGCTGTTTTTACGTTTTACTAGTACATTTTTTTTGTACTTGTACTACCTGTCATCTGCCAAAATCCCCCGAACTCAAATGACATAATACCCAGACCTCCTTAGCTACAATATTGTACAAATATTTCAGGTCTGGCGGTCGCCGGCTGCTGCCCTAAGCTTGAAAGATACTCACCGAGCGATTTCGTCTTGTGGTCCAGCGTCGTCAGGCCGGCGTCGTCGCCCCTCGACCGGAAGGCCAGCGGGCTGGAGGCGTCCTGGCCCAGGTGGTCGGGGAGGCGCTGGTTGCCGTAGAGGTCGCTGAAGGCGCTGGAGCCCAGCAGGCCGGAGCGGTCCTGCAGCGCGGCCTTGGCCTTCTCCACGCTCTGCTTGAGCTGCTCGAAGGTGGACTGGTGCAGGCGGTAGGGGGGCCAGTCGCCGGCCGCCCAGGGCTCCTCCTTGAGCGGCCCGCGCTTCAGCTCGAGCGCGCCGCCGTACGAGCAGCTGCTCTCGTACATCCTGCGGCCGCGGCACCACTGGCGGCTCCCGACTCTCTTGCTCCTGTCGAGCCTGAAAATACGACTCTATATTATCAAGGGGTTACGCCACTGCGACTTTTTCAAAAAAATGTTTTTTTAAAACCAAATTAATTAATCAATTAGAAAACATACAGAAAAATCTGATACACGAAAAAATATTTTGGCTACTACCGGGATTCAAACCCGGGTCACCTCCTTTCCGGGGCCGGTGCTCTGACCACTAAGCTATAGGATACTCTTTGCAACGTAATTGTATTCAAACACATCGCCCCGTGTTCTCGTCATATGCATAGTGACATTAAAACTTTTTCAAAATTTGTAATAATCACACACACACATAGAGTGATTATATTATAATTATAGTTTCTAGGGGTCTTCTCTTCTTGGTCTTCTTCATATAAAACCCTTGTTTTATTTATATCAATAAATGTCGGAAATAATCTTCTCATCTCAAAATCTAAAATTAGTAAAATTACTAAAATTACTGTAACTCATTACTCCAGAACTTTAATACTTGCAGTGCAGCCCAACAACGTCTTGTATAAGCATATACTTCGGAACATTATGAGCGTCTTTGATGGGCACTAAATTGTACGTTTGTTGAATCTCTCTGATAGCGACACCCAGATATGCAGCGTTGTTGGTAACTATGGCTCGAACTCTGTCCTCATCTCGTCTCATCTTCTTCCCATTATCCTATTCGAGTCGAGGACCCATTGCATCGACAAGGCGCCTCCATTCGTTCCTGTCTTGGCTGATTGTGCGGCCTCCATCCATTGAAGTCCCATCCTTTCCTCACACACTTTCTGGAGTTGTCTCGCCCAACTGTGTCTGGGGCGGCCCAATGGACGTGTTTCTTCAGGAACGGCACTCAGTATTTTCCGAGGAATTCGATCACTCCTCTCCTACATCAACTCTGTCCTGTATATTCCAATCCTGCGTGCTGAAGGCCCCCGAATGGCATTACTTCGAGCATAAAGCTTGTACTCGAAGTTAGCATCGACCCCATGAATTAATAAAATCGTTAGGTTGCGAAGAGGATTCACTTATCCACATGTCGGCGGTTATCACAATATGCAACAGCTCTTTTAACGGTTCTAGTACTTTAGTTCTCACTTGCTTTATATTTTTGATTTATTTTGTTCCATAATGTGAAAACGTGGTACCGTTTCGTAATTCTGGCATAACTTCTTAAATACTCGTTGATAACCTACCTTGTTGACTGAGTCAAATGGATCCATATTGATGCGTATTTGCTCAGCAGTGGTACGAGTTATTTATTTTTCCCTAGTATCATCATCTCTATGAAATGATTTCTTATCGATCATCTAAGCTATTACCACTGTTTGGATTTTGAACATTTCTTTAGTTAGAGTTGCATGTCTCTGGAGTGGGTCACTGTTATCACTCCTTGTTGTCTTGTTAGTTGGTTTCGGCATTGAAACGGTGTCCAATTCTCACTGATGGTATCTCTTCATGTGGATCCATAAGTACTATGAAAGTACCACACTCGTTTTCTTTACAATATTGCTTTAGAATTTTCGGATACTCCAGAATAGTTCCACATAGAACTTTTTTCGAGATTATTTCGAGATTGTTTCGAGATTAACGTAATTATTAATTAACTTTTGTTTTATACCATGCTTATGATTATGTAGCTACTATATATTAAGTGAAAGAAATGTCACAATCACAAGTCTCAACCACAAATAAATTAATAATTTATTTCATTACGCACCGAAAGCCACAACTGACAACAAGTAATTAGCGGAATGAAATTATGAAATGCGGGGATTAAGCGCGAAGATTTCACACATAGATTATCTATAGCGCGAAATTCAAAATGACCACGAAACCGATTCCGATAAATCTGAAAACCCATGGTATCGCCGATGTGTTGGTATCGGTATCGGTATCGATACCAATACATCGGCGATATCGGGTTTGATATTGTATCTCTCCATAATTATTGATATTATAGGTCACCGTTGCTTGAAAATTTTCGATTCATTATCAAAGCAGGAATACACCTGTAAAGTTTTTGCTACTAGCTATGAGACACCTGTATAGTTATATAGTTTGTTATCCGTTATATAGTTTGCACTAACAGTCAATTCGAGGTCTAGGATAACACTATTAAAATATTGTGAAGGAAAGGAGGAAATGGAAGATTCAAAGATTCCGTTCAGGTAAAAATAAATATTAAATATCAGTTCTGAGTTCAATATACCATCAACTCTATTAATATGACCAAAAATGTGATTTTTTAACAGAGACACTCCCGTAATTCATTAGATGGTAAGAAGTTAGAAAAATTATGATTATAAATCATAAAATTACAAATAATAATTATAATTTGTAAAATTATATTGCAGAATTCCTTTTCAAATTTGTTTTCTTTATCTGAAAAATGGTGAATGAAACTGACGTCAGCAAGACAACACGCTATTCTAGATGGCGCTGTTCTCACAGGCTTAACTGGCGGCCGAAATTTATAATAAAAGTACGTCATTTTTTACGGGTTATAATAGCTAGTCCATATAATAATTGTGGTAGAAATATTATGAACTACATATTTACACAACTTATAGCATCGGCCATCTACATAGTTGCCTAAACGATTTGTTTCCTCCAAAATATTTATTTATTTATTATATTTATTTATACAGTAGACACATTTTTTTTTATAATAAATTGATTCTATTTTACAACATTTTTACAGACATTATACTCCCTATAATATGAGCCAAAGCTCGAGCTTATGGGAGGAGTATTTACAAGCTAAATTAAGGTATAAAAGCAGAAACCATTTAAAAGTAGTAATTTTTTTATTATTATACAGGAACCAATTGAGACATGTGGGCAATGCTACAATTCATCGTTGTCATAAATCAAGGATTTGACTTCTTTCTTAAACTGTTCGTATTTGGAATGTTCCTTTCTTGAAATTTGTTTTGCGACAGCAATATATTGTACCATTTAACTCCCAAGTAATTAACAAATAATTTGGCAATGCAGTATATAATGAAAATGTCTTCAAAATTGGAACTATTTTTATATAATATTATATTATATACCTACTCAGAAGTGGAGGAAGCTGCCCGAACCACTGAAGTTGCTTGATCTTCAATCAGCGTACTTACAGGTGCACGTTGGTGAAAAGCTTTGGAAGTTCCAACTTGTTAAGCATAAAGGCGAAACATACTGCTTGACGAGATTAGGTTTAGGGTTGAAGTGTGACCATAAGATCATGACACGAATTGTGAACGAGGTTCTCTCGCTGAACGAAAGGGTGCGACGAGGTACAGATAGCTACATCGATGATATCATAGTGAATGAGAATATAATATCGGCTGAAGATGTTGCAGCACACTTGCGTGCCTACGGTCTGGTTACTAAGCCTCCCGAGAAGCAAGAGGGTACAAGAGTGCTCAGGTTGCGTATCGAGCGTGATAACGTCGGGCCTCTCATGTTCGGAAGAGGCAATGACATCCCCATGCTACAGGAAGGAGCGAAGCTGAGTAGAAAGGGATTATTTTGGGGGGCACTATCCTGTGTGTGGATGGCTAAGGCCAGTCTGCAGTTTTGTGAAGAGAGAGTGTCGATAAGGCGTGGGATGATTACCTGGGTGACAGGGCACAGCGAGTGGTGGAAGAGCTTCTGATGAGAGTGCGAATTGATGATCTTGTACGAGGGGAGTGGATAGTGCCCGAATCATCAGGCGGTGCTAAAGTTTATTGTGATGCGAGCACTTTGGCCCTTGGAGTTACCGTGGAAATTGAGGGAAGAATTGTCAAAGACGCTGCATGGTTACGCGAGATAACTGACGTAGCGCACATCAACATAGCGGAGTTAGATGCTGTCCTTAAAGGATTAAATTTGGCTCTCAAGTGGAATCTTCGAACTCTGGAGATCATTACAGATTCGGCGACGGTTCTGTGAGAGATCTACACTGACCGGGAGCAGCCGTGTGAAAGTTTCTGGTATGTCAGAGATGCTCATCAAGCGGCATTTGGGATTGGTAAAGGAGATTGTAGAAGAATTTGATCTGACACTGTCGATCACCCTTGTAGAGTCCTGTAAAAATAAAGGTGATGTACTTACTAAGGTCTGCAAGGCTTGGATAAAGATTAGCATCGTCAGGGAACGTTGTGTAGCCCCAGAGCATGAAGAAAGGGGAGAGAGACTTGAAGGTGGAACCGGAAGCTCAACATTCTCAGCATCATTTTGGAGCGGAGCGAACCCTTCATCTTGCGCGACTGGTTAATCCCGAGGTGAGAAGAGAGGATGTTGAAAGATGCGTGCGTTCCTGCATTCGATGCAGGACAATTGACCCATGACCATCAACCCATGAAGCGGGTAATCTCAATGTTGCGACAACCTGGACTCGCTTGGCAATTTATGTGACTCATTTCGTAGGAGATGTTTTTTTACGCTTATTGACTGCGGGCCGAGTAGATTTGCTGTGTGGCGGAAAGTTGAGTCAGAGAATGCAGTTTCAATGATTGTTAGACATTTGGAAGAAGTGTTTCGAGACAGAGGCCCACCCAATGAAATTCTCATGGACGATAGTATTGCATTTCATTCCATTAGGTACCTAACAAGGAAGTGGACGCAACCACAGTGACGTACGAACGGACATGCGCAGTGCAGAGACAGAGTGTGGAGTATGGGCGACGTGTGACAGACTTAGTGACGGAGTTATAAGTAATTGTTTCAAAGACCATTTTACCACAAAGAATCAGTCTATTAAATTCATCGGCAAAGGTGGAGTTTAAAATCGTCGTATTTTATTTTCGATTTGCCGGTGTTCCAGCCAGGATCCGAGAAGGATTTGAGAGTCGTGTAGACTTGATCAGTCTCTATTCCCGGGGCTGGAACGAACAATCATCAAACATTTGTCCCTAACGAACAGTGGCAACTAACTATTTTTCTTTCACACGAAGCATATTCATTGTGGTGAGATATATTTAAAATAAAATATCACTTTTTTGAATAAATACCAACTAGTTTCGGCTCAGAGCTGAGCCTTCATCAAGGTTCTATATATATATATATAGATATATATATATATATATTATATATATATAGAATTAGATATAAATATCATCATGCTTGGCATGGTGGGTCTTGGCCTCCTCAATAATTTTCCTCCACTCATCTCGGTCTAGTGCCAGCTCTCTCCACTTTCGAAGCTCTAAAGCAGAGATATCTTGAAGACGTTGTCACTCCATCTTACTTTTGGCCTTCCTAAGCTCCTTCGCCGTATTGGCCTTGAGTTCAGCAAGGACTTTGGTGCTTGATGCTCGGACATTCTCTCCACATGACCCAGCCACCGAAGTCTTCCCGGTTTTATAAATTTTGTGATGTTTGGCTCCTTAAATAGAGTATAGAGCTCATTGTTGTAATGTCTGCGCCAAAGTCTATTTTCTAGAACCGGTCCGAAGATACGCCTCAAAATTTTCTTTTCAAAAACGCCCAGTGCTCGCTCATTCCTCTTAGTTAGTACCCACGTCTCAACTGCGTACGTGAGCACTGGCCTAATAAGCGTTTTGTACACTAATATCTTGGTGTTTCTGGACAGCAGTCTGGATTTTATCTGCTTTTGTAGGCGGAAATAACAGCGATTAGATATAAATATATAGTTGAATATATATATGTATATATTTAACCTTGATGAATGCTCAACTCTGATCCAAAACTAATTGGTATTTTTTTCAATAAAGTAATGTCAAGCAAAGTGTTATTTTATCTTAAATAAAGTCTCTTAAAGCGATCCATCTGAGTTTCGCTGGAGCACACTCCTTCCTGACTACACAAACGACAAAGTGTCGGGTTATGCATTCAAACTGCAAAGGAACAAAGTCGATACTTTGCAATGCCGTTTTCTGAAAATAACAAGATTGTTACCTAACACTCAAAAACAGACGGGACGTTTTTATTTACGCCCGTGCAATTACTTTTGCAATTTTAGAGGAGATCTTTGGAAAGTAGTCGTGAATCTACATAATCTTTTAGTTTGATATGTTGATTGAGGGGAATGTAGAGTATAAGGGATTTATAAACAATTATCATTAAAAATCCAAAACAGAAAGCAGAAATTGAATCCTGTCTGAAATTGAATGTCTACATAACGATATGTGTGCAGTAACGGCATATAAACCAATTAAAATTTA
Source organism: Agrypnia vestita (assembly GCA_016648135.1). Lineage (NCBI taxonomy): Eukaryota > Metazoa > Arthropoda > Insecta > Trichoptera > Phryganeidae > Agrypnia > Agrypnia vestita. Next base: position 61,745 of record JADDOH010014932.1, on the reverse strand, counting down.
AATATTTATTGAATTGATGTTAACTTTGTGGATGAAATTATAATTATATATAAATATATCACTTGTCTAAGACCACTAATGAGTTTAGAAATACACGACTAGTTTGACAACTGATTATTTAAACTAAAGCATAAGAGTAAAATTAATTATCTAAGGTATCAGTAGATAGAGGTACTAACATAACTCCACCCACCTCTATATCTTGATATATTGATATATAAAATTAAAATAAGTATAACAACATTTTCTTACACATACATGGATTGTAATGTAGAACCTCCACGATGTCTGGGTCTAGGAAAAAAAAACTTGTTTATTCGATGTCGAAGCGATATCTATGTCATCACTTTACCAGTCATTGCAATCTAGAATTTGGTCAAAAATATAAGTTTTTGACGAATAATTACTAATATTATTTTAAAATTTGTCTGAAATTAGTTTATTTCACACACATCTAATTTTTTGACACAAAAAGTTCAGATATTAAATTAAAGCCAACATTTTCGTCACAGTGATAGAAATATCGACATTTGACAGACGTCTCGACGTTTCTCTATTTTCGAGTGTCGGAGCAACAATCACCAAACAGCGATCTCGCTATTTTGAGAATACGGCCGAATATGTGTGGACGGGAGTACCTCATGCCGGTCCCCGACTAGCGGACACTTCCGGGCGAGCGGCGAGACACACGGCGAGACACACGAGCGGCGGGACGCGCGCGCGACCGAGCTGGCACCGGGGAAACCGGGAACTGGGAGAGCGGCCGAAGGATTGCCTCATCAGCGAGGAGACGTTCCGCCGGCTATTGTCCCGCAAGTTCCGCGCAAGAACTGGCAGGAGAGAGTTTGCAGTGAGCTCGCTGCTCGGCGGCCAAATTGCCCGCATCCGGCGCGAGGGAAATGCGTTCGGACGCGACTGTAAATACAGCGGACGGCGGGAATTAATTCTAACGTCTCTTTATTCAGATAAACTACTGGAAGCCCGTCGCTCTCCCTGACCACGTGCGTCATATACATTATACGTATTACTAATTATTGCATCATTACATTACACGTATTACTAATTATTATTAAACAATTTTTATTAATCAATTAGAAAAGACATACAGAAAGATCAGAAGATTTGGGTCATGTGCTCAGAGGAGAAAAATATGAATTGCTCCACCTGATTCTTATGCGCAAGATAGAGGGTCGTAGAGGTGTTGGAAGGAGACAAATTTCCTGGCTCCGCAATATACGCGATTGGACGGGCATAAGAAGTGTTTGAGAGCTGTTTCGTGCTGCCTAGGACAGGGACGCTTTCTCTCGGGTGATAGTCAACGTTGGGGGGACCTGACATGACACCAAAAGAAGAAGATACAGAAAGAATCAAATTAACGAAAAAATATTTAAATGCCATCGGAAATCGAACCACGGACCTCACATTCTATCCGGGAATGGCGCGTTATCCATTTCGCCATGGCACTCAGGTAGCTTAACGAAAATTTTTCAACTTTATATGCAGTCTAATGTTAATCAATTAAAAAGAGACTGCATATAAGATTGAACAATTTTCGTTAAGCTACCTGAGTGCCACGGCGAAATGGATAACGCGCCATTCCCGGATAGAATGTGAAGTCCGTGGTTCGATTCCCGGTGGCATTTAAATATTTTTTAGTTAATTTGATTTTTTCTGTATGTCTTTTCTAATTGATTAATAAAAATTGTTTAAAATTCACAGAACTTTCTTCTGAAATTACAACTTCACAATAAGAATGTGTTTCCTTTAATACTAATTATTATAGTTTACTTTTACTTTTCCTCCTTATTATCTGTGTATGATCAATTAATTTATATTATCATTAAACTACTCATCTTCTATTATCATTAAACTATTATCATCAAACTACTTTGAGTCTACTTGGATTCGAGTACGTCTCTTAGTAAACAAATTAACAACACAACAAGCTCTGCCTTCTATCATTTACGCCGTATTAAATCTATTCGTAAAATCATCGCAAAAGAAGCAACAAAATTATTAATAAACGCATACGTTATCTCTCGCTTAGACTACTGAAATGGTATCTACGCTCATCTCCCGAAACAGGAAAAAACAAACTACAATCGGTATTTAATGCCGCTGCAAGACTCATTACTGGCGTATCCAAGTCTGCGCATATCTCACACCATTTTCAAAACCTTCACTGGCTTAAATGTCCAGAGAGTATTGAATATAAGTTATGCCTCACAATATTCAAGACTATTCACAACATGGCTCCTCAATACATTCCCGACTTCTGCATTCCATTTTCCGCAAATAACAGACAGCTAACTCTTCGCTCAGCATCAACATCTAATACAAATAGGTTAGGTTAGGTTGAAGAAAATCGCGTACACAAACCCAATTTTGGTGACTTGGTGCTTTCGCGGTGGCTGGACCAAATCTCTGGAATAAACTACCAAATAAACTGAGACAAACAAAGAGCTTACCATAGTTCAAAAACAGCTAAAGACGCATTTGCTTAGACAATCATTTAAAAATCTATAGAATCAGACCGTTACATCACTTCTTAATGTTTTCCCACTCCTTGCATGCACTCCGCGAAAATACTTGATTCTTTCTAGCACTCCTAACTATTATAGTTTTAAATGTTAATTCCATTTTTTGCATGTCATCTAATGAGTAAGTAAATAAGTGTTTTTAGTCAGTAAGTTGTTTTGTGTGAAGCGCCCTTCAGGTGAGTACTCACGAAAACGGTGCTATACAAATGATTGTCTTATCTGAATCGTTATATAATTTAAAGTGTTCCTATAAAAAGGGTGTACGTAGCACATCAGACCACAAAGTAAAATCGCCTTTATAACAGTATTCACCATGTGCGGTATTTATTTTTTATGGTTTCAACTCAATCTTGCTGAAATTAATCCTCGAAAGTTGTCCAACATGAAAAAACGGGAATATATTTATTTATTTTGAATCTGTCATCAAAATCGTTTTTTTTTTTTTTGGCATTGTAGTGTGTTGAATATAATTTTATATTATGTTGAATACCACAGATTTTTCTGACGATCGTATAGTATATCCTTAACAGAAAAAGTAATTTTCTTGACCTCGAATAATACTTTTCTGTCGGATGAAATGTATTTTGCCGCAACTCCAAATGAATTTTACCGCTAGACATTAAATTTGTAAAATTTGACAGTAAATTTGTTTTCTACGTCTCATCATACATAAGGTTTTGATAACTTTACATTAATATGCCACATGATGTGGGTACTAGTTAAAAGTGAAAGTGAGGACTTACCTATATAAAAATGTTACATAATATTCTAATATTGTGACAAAATTTACTGAGGGACCTACCGAATATACATATTGTGTTAAAATAACAACTGTCTAATATTATAAATTACATGTCTATTATTTTATTTTAAATACGTCAATAACATTATAATTAGACGAACAAACACGTTTCAATATTTAAATAATATCGTTGTAGCAGTACGAAAAATAAACTATATTTTCGATATTTTCGACCCATTTCACTCCGGACTATTTTCGGTATAACATACCAACAAGTCCAAAGCATTTTATGCAAAGTCAAGAAAAAATGTTACATTGTATTTATAATATTAAAAAATGTAAAGGTAGGTAATTCTTCTTTGGTAACACCCACCCATATATCCATTGCAGGTCGTTAACAACTGAAACATTTGAACTTCTACATGATGACTCAAGGACATCCACTTTTCGTTTTTATGAAATCTCTAGAACTCATCACTAAAACTCCAATTTTCACTTGTATCCGATAAACTTTTTAACTTTATAAATACTAATCAAACAAAGTAAAAACAAATTCAACCTTCATTTTATTACATCTCAAAAATATAAACTGTCTTATTTTACACGCAATTGAAACTGCATGATAAATATTTGACAATTTAAGCATACAAATAAGAGCAATAACTATATAAAACAAATGTAATGTGTTTGTGACTGCGTTAATAGTTACTAGGATCTTTTTTTGAGAAAAAAAACTTCTTAGTTTTTGTTTTGCTGTTCTAGTTTTACTGTTGACATATAGCCACCGATGGAGTACCAAAGGAATGCAGGTACCATGGTAACATATTTTTGCTAGTGCAAAAGGTTAACTTTCAAACAATGAACAAATATTTATTCTTCTTTTTTCTATTCGTTTCTTTCTTCTCAAAATCTGGTAGTGGTTTATACTAATTTAACTAACACTCTGTTATAATGTCTAATCACAAAGTTAATGCTTTAAATATTAAAAATATAAATAATATTAAATATTTCTTGTTGGTACGATTGCAAACTTGTGCATCACCTATTTATTAATTTGTTTACACATTCAAAGGTAACGATGAAGACAAAATGGACCCGGAGCAGTTTTTTCAGGTTAAGTATAAGAAAACTAACCCATAAAAAACAAGTTTTTATTATACTCCCTTTCTCATAGAATCAGGTTTCGTGCCTACTGCACGCGTCGGGGTCATTACTCATTTGTATTGATTCCAATTTGAAAAAACCGACAAAATTTCGAAAAATCCAACATTATACTATAATTAATATGTTAGATCATTTTTATTGTCGCCAAGAGTCTGCCTGCAAAGTTTCAGCTCGATTGGATCACGGGAAAAGGGCTAAAAATCGATCCAAAGTTTTTCCGGCAGACAATAAACCGTAGACTCTACAAGTTAAAAGAAAGGGAGTAAAAATAAACGATCTTAATTTTATTAATTTTTTTAATTATTATTTTTATTAATTAATTATTTAATTAATTTTAAATAATTAATTAAATAAAATAAACTTAATAGGTACCAAACCCGTAAGATCCATATATCTGAAATATATTGATCTTACGGGTTTGTCCCATATCTGAAAGCCAATATTTGGAACCACATTATTAGAACAAATACATACCTATGTAACATACCTATGTTCATATGTATAACTAAAAAAAATTTAAGAGTGAAATTATAAGCAAATCGCCACGAACTAGAGATGGTCAAACTGTTATTTTAACCTCTTACACACTGTACCATTATTTTAGTTTGTATCTGATTGTATCAATGATTGGTAATGAGATATAACTGTTGTGTAGGACTGATGGTTCTCAGTCGAATTACAAAAAATCAGTTGCCAATCATCGATACAATCATAAACAAATCTCAAATAACGGTTCTTGTGTCACCGGTTAAAATAACGTCACACAGACTGTTATTCAAGTAAAACAGATTAGGTATGATCAGACAGAGAAAAGTGGGCACCTAGGAAGGCCTTCATCCAGCATTACATAGACAACGGGTGATAAAATGACGATGAATCAAAAACTACCACCTCTTTCTCTATCCTGTTATTGGAATTAATGTTTTTATATAATCTATTTTGTGAATCAGTTATTGAGTATATAGTATTATACCGCTGTATCTTGATGAAGATACAGCGGTATCGACATTTGTTTGTTGCTGTTAATTAATACTTATTTTAATTTAATTATTAATTTTAATAAAATAACAATTGTTAGTTGCTGAACTCACATACACACACCAGTTGACAATGCAGCAATGTAATACTTGTCAATGACAAGAACACTTCTTAAGGATAAAATGCCAAAAAAAAGAAGAAGAAGAAACGTCCTCAAAGTAAAGGTATAGACTAAGGTTTTCAATACCGGCCATTCAAACAATAAAAAAGTAAAAATACATACAAAAATTTTAAAAACTCATCAGTATTTTGAGACATGACATACGACCTCAATAAGTTAAAAGTATGCAAGACTTCCACATTCAGTGATCATCTTATCTTATTCGCAATTTTCCAACATCAGGAAAAAAGCTGTTCGGATCCCAAGCATGTGGTATTGATTTTAAATCCTTATAGCGCTGTTTAATTCTAATAAACCGTGTAATTTTTTACATAATAGAAAAATGATTTTGTAATATATAATAATAATAATTAATAATATGTAATTTTTTTAATAATTAAAGACGATATTCTACCAATGAATGCTAATGTTAAGGAACGCCGATGGTTGAAAGAATGTGATGAAACCACGGTTGAAGCAATGCCAAAGAACAGAAAATCAGGAACAAAAATTAATATACTTACATATGTACACTAAACAAATTTGCCAGCACCGCAATCTTGGTATTTAGACAATATCGGTATTGGGATTACAATGTCTAGAAAAGTCTAAAATTGGAATCACTACTATATTGACATTAAAAATTCATTAAAGCATCGCTTTTTGAACAAGAATTCATCGGAAGCATTGAGTGCTCCATTCATTTCAATTCAGTCCAGTAAATCGACGTTGACTGGTAAGGTGACTTTTTTTAAAGTTATACAGATGTATGCTTTTTTTTCATATACATATTATAACACATACGCGTGTATACAAGGTTATTTGGAAAACATTAATAACCTCGCAAGACTATATTCCTGCCTTGATGGAGTTGTGCAATATCAATGTATGCATTTTTTTCAATATTTCTGACTTATTTTTTACAAAACGTTGAACTCTCATTACAGTAACTTATATCGATTTCGAAAAATTCATTTCAATCAAGGCAGGAATATAGCCAAATAACCCTGCATATTTAACTGCGCTATCACGTTTATCGGCCACTACCTGCTTTGCCAGGTCTTTAAATAAATATGTTATGAGGTACCTACGTAACAGTTAATAATTTATTATTTTCTGATTTGGGATATTCTACCGTGATTTTACGACCTTTCTGGTCGATGTTACCTATCCCATTGTTGTTTGTTGTGTGTGCAACATTTCATCCCTGATGATGGCTTCTGCAGCGGGACCCGAATCGTCGGCCAGAAAGGTCAAAGAAATACGGAAAAATATCCCAGAAAACTCAAAACAGAAGATTTTGAACGGCCGCGAAAACCTGGGAATTTTTTTAATTATTGTAACGAGGCTAAACAGAATTAATCACTCCTGTCACTGTTACTACACTATCGAAGAATTGAGAACAGTCTACGGTGTTCTACGGCTTTTGGGAGGCGTCGGAAACATTCGAGAAACTTCTATAAAAACCTAAAAGCTACGAGAATTTTCTCCTAAGCACTAGAAAGGTCTAGGATGTTGGATACCTCGATATTTGGATATAAATACGAGGCTAAGCCGCGCGCGAGTTGTTGCTGTTTACCGCGTTTGACAGCGAAACCAGGGTGGCCAACCGTCCAATAACTCAAGCGAATAATCTAGTTTTTACGTAGCGAAATAAGCGAGTAAAACGAGAGAAAACTGGATGGAATATTCTAGTGAATGTTAAATACAGTGTTAAAGCGATAATAAGGTGTCTATTTGAGAGTGATAAATTACTAAATAGCGTCAAGTTAAGTGACTTTGTACATTAAATAATTAATTAAACAGTAGTAAATAAATCGCTAATTAATTTACAGCGTTTTCATTCGTGATAATAATAATTAATTAGATCAGTGCTGCGTTATTTCAAATATTACGAAATATTTAAATATTTCTATCAGGTTGACATCATTTTGTTTACACTAGCTCCCGCCGCTTTGGAGCAACCTTCGGAGCGCCGGCTGCAACCAAAAGTCGGCTTCTCCGCTAAGTAAATTAGGGCGTTACATCGGGATTAGCGCAGGAAGTCGGAGCATTACCGTACTTAAACATTGGCCCGGGGAATGGTCCGACAGGATGCTCGCCCAAGGCGGAGACACATCGCGGGCCACGTTCGTGCGTGATTGCCGGGCCCGTTTGTTGTGACAAAATCAACGCACGCAACTAAAATGTGCGCACGATTGGATATCGTTACAATGCTCGAATCGTCCGCGGGTATTTTTAGATTATTACTTAAATAATAATTCAATTATTCAAGTAACAGCAAGAGAAAATGGACACTTCATCTAGCTTTACACAGAGTTATTTGGAAAACATTAATAACCTTAATAACCGTGAACCCGAATGGATTCTCATTATTATAAAATTGACTTTGTGATTGAGTTCTTGACTGCTTATTATTTATATTATTGTTTACTTGACTGCTTATTCTATATACTGTATTGTTAACTAAGATTTGATGTATTAGATTTTCTTTTCTTTCCTTCCAATTGTTATATAATTAGATTACACTACCTATACCTTTGATTGTAAGTGGTTATCCCTCACCACACACAAGAATATAATTCTTTTTGGTGAGGTAGGTATACACACACAAAAAATATAGATTTGTAAACATTTATGTATGATTGTAGAAAAAAAATATATATATATATATATTATTAATTAAATAAAAAAAAATAAAATAAAAATAAATAAAAAAATAAAAAAAAAAAAACCTCGCAGGACTGTATTCCTGTCTTTGGATAGTAAAAAACGATATTCTGCCAATGAATGCCAATGCCAAGGAACACTGATGAACACAAAATGTGGAACAAAAATTCAAAAACATAATAGACTGAATGCGGTTGAAATGCGGTCACTAAGACGCTTGTGTGGAAAATCTTTAGTCGATAGAGTGAGGAATGAACAAATTAGAAGTGAATGCAATGCTGGCTGTAGTGTGGTAGATAGAATAAAGAAAGGAGTGCTGAGATGGTTTGGTCATGTGGAACGTATGAACGAGGAAAGGATGGTTAAGAAAATATATGAGGCGAATGCTGAAGGCAACAGGAATAGAGGGCGTCCGCGAAAGACCTGGCACGATCAGGTACTACAAGTATTTGAGGATGGCCCTGTTAAAAGCCGCAACAACCGTAGAACGTGTATGAGAAGATGTATGAATGTGGCCGAAGCAAAAGTGGTGTGCCAGGATAAAAGAGTGTGGTGTTCAATCCTCTCTGCCTACCCCTGCAGCGAAACGGCGTGATGGTTAGTTAGTTAGTTAGTTGGTTAATATTTGTACATATGTACTTTAAAAAAAATTGCCAGCACCGCAATCCTGATATTTAGACAATCTCCGTTTTGGGATTACAGTGTCTAGAAAGGTCTGAGATTGAAGTGACTACTATATTGACATTAAAAATTCATTAGGGCATCGCTTTTTGAACAAGAATTCATCGGAAGCATTGAGTGCTCCATTCATTTCAATTCAGTCTACTAAATCGACGTTTACTGGTAAGATTACTTTTTTTAAAGCTGTACAGATATATGATATATATATATTTTCATATATCTGTATGTTTATAATGATAGCACATCTGCGTATGTACAAGGTTATTTGGAAAACATTAATAACCTCGCAAGACTATATTCCTGCCTTGATAGAGTTGTGCAATATCAATGTTTGCATTTTTTTTTCTGAATATTTCTGACTTATTTTTTTGTAAAACGTTAGACTATCATTACAGTAACTCATATCGATTATGAAAAATTCATTTTTTTCAATACAAGTTGAATCAAATGACAAAAACCCTGAAAAAATCCAATTGGAGTGTTTTCCAATTGGAATTCGAAGGTTTTTATTTTTTTATAGCTGTAACCCGTCAGAAATGACAGTACTTTTACATGTCGGTTAATAAAGAAAAATTATTTATTTATTTTTATATTTACAAAAAAACAAATTACCGAAAAAAAAATACTATAAATAATTTACGGACGTTACATGAAGTTACGGGGATACACAGACAGACGTACGGATGGACAGACAGACAGACAAACAAGGAAATTATTATTATTTGGGATGAGATATAAATCTGATCTTAGTTTTGTGAATAACATTTTTTTAAAACAGAAATGCGAAACCGGATTACGTGTCGCATAAATCAAACATAATAATCTCGTCGTCTGTCCATCTGTCCGTCTGTCCGTCTGTCCGTCTGTCTGTCCCCGTAACATCGTGCACGTAATTACGGACGTTACACGAATACATATAGTACATTGAACTGCCGGCAGGGGCAAATAAAATTTATTCAAATATTTTAATAAAAGTCGTTATTACTATTTCATGGGTGTCGGCTGTAAATAATTAAATACTTATTCTTCAGAAACCGCCAAGTAAAAGTACCGTCATTCTTGACGGGTTCAGCTAGTATTCTTACTTTTTCGAACTAAGCTACACGCTTGCGCTATTTTATTTTATTTTTTATTTTTTAACAAACAGATCGTCAACAGGTCATTAATGACCCTAATAGATAGTCCTAAAGTGACAGTATTTTGGTTGTATGTGTCGTACAGCACATACAACCAAAACAGCCATGCACTACTAAATTCTGGGAAACATATATTAATTGAATAATCCTAATTATTGTAGCCAAAATTCATAGCTACCGCTAGAGTTTTTATTTTTGTTTGTTTCTGTGTACAAATTCAAATCAATGTTTTCCCAATTCTACTTACAAGGGCGCATTTTTTTGGGAAAATATGTTTCTTGAATTTGTAAGGAAGTCGTACTGAACTGCATATATTTATTAAATTATAATTCAATAAACGAATGTTCATTCAATTTTACTTGGTTCTGAAGTGATTCAAATTAACCCAACTGATGATTTTAAAGGTCTGCAGGCTAAAATTCAACATTTGACCTATAAGATTTACGAAGGTCTAAAACAATTCAAAACACAGTGAATATAAAGAAGTGCATAAATTTTATTATAAATGAATGACTAGATTATGGAATGCAATATGTTTAAATGAAATCGTGTATTAGCCCACACAACATTATGTTTGGAACTAAATAATTAAGATAAATAAATAAAAATAACAAGCGCAAAGAGAAGAAAATGCCCCAAAAAATCTCACAGAAACATAGTTATTATCCCAGAGATTGTCTCATAAAACTCTATTCCGTAGATAAGGGCTATAGAGCTACATGAGACATGTGAGATGTAGTATCTTGTATTATATGACAGCTGGGTTAATGGGGTCACTAAAGACAATATTGTCACGGGACGTGGCATCGGGAGGCAAATAAAAACACAGGAAATTATTTAAAATTTAATTTATTACCAAAGAAAGTCACCTGGATACGAGTAAAATTATAGTACCGTTCTTAATTTTATAGTCACTATAAATCTACAGAATATTTCACACACTTATGTATTGCACTGTTCCCAATTCGCACTTACTAGCGTTGTTTCTATCGCTTAGATCACTTCTAGTAAATTCCGTCCAATGGTCGCACGTAGAAAAACTTATTTTTCCGGAAAGAAATTTCTGCTTCTTTATTCATTGTTGCTTGATTATACACTGGTCGTACTTGTATAACCGTGAGTTAACCGTCACGAATCACTGATCACACTGGTTTACGATTCTATCGCTGGGATGTCGCACACGTTATCGTCACAAATGATTGACCCTGTTATATTTATAGGTAAATTTCTTCTAGACGTTTCGAGAAACTTGTGGATCTTTCCAGAGATACGAGAGACTTGTTCTAGACGTTACCTTGTGATGAAAATAAATTAGTTAACGTAAGTATTTACATCGTTTTTTTCATAGTGAATTTAATATTTCTGTGTAGTGAATTAATATGGAAGAGAAATGAATCTCAGTGCCTTTATAAATTCCAAAAAATATTATGGACATAGCGCTACCATTTTAAAACACAATTATCAACGAAGCTTTTATTTATATTGTATATAAATAATTTAAGCCATTGTCAATATTTTTGAGAGTGAAAATTGGGTTACACAGATATACTAGTATATTACAAAAATACGGTTTTGAAATATCGTTTTTCTTTCAGATGAATACAACATCATGTGATAATACGGCCCATCTTATTTTTACAGCATCGCTAATAGCAGCATAACCTATTTCCATGCGTTGTCCATGTCACTGATAAGTATAATTGATACATTTATTTAAAATATAATTAAAAAGATCAAGTAAGCATTGTAAGTAGGTACGTCACGCTAAATGGGAGCTAGTTCGTATGCGATTATTGTAAGTATATTGTGCCAGAACGCATCCATATTTTTCTAGCGCAGTGTACTTTCAAGAGCGAAAATAAAATACATGTCATGAAAGTATACTCGAGTTATGCGCTATACTCGAGTATAGTATCTACCTCATCGGGTAGAAGTTCAGAAACCGTACTAGGCTGGTACCCATTTAGCTAAATCAATTGGACTAATAATATTAGACTTTTGAACATTTGAATGAGATATTTTAAATATTTTTGTATGCGGTTCTGAAAATATACTCGATTTTTGCGTACTAGCAACTAATGCGTGCAATCAGGATCGGAATATATACTCGAGTATTGCGCAGCTCTGCGAACTAGTAAAGTATACTTTCAATAAACGCAGTTCGTTGGTTATGAAATATATTTTTTAATGCCAGAGTTTTGCTTGTTAAAAGTTTTTCCTGTGTTTCATGTTCTGTCCCGGAGGTTTTATTTGTGTCGGTATCTCCACCCACATTGCTAAGAATATTACAATATAATGCACCAGGGAACCATATATTTAAAATATAATTAGAGGTTTGAGAATTTATTTTTCTTACTGAGGATTCATTGTTGGACTAGATCCGTACGGTACCTACTTCGGATCGATGAAATATTAACTAATTTTATTTAGTTTAGCACAAACACAGGCATGACATGCCCATAAATGTTATGTTACATACAATATAATGTCATGTAAATAATACCATATTGTTACATTATTATATTACAAAATGTGTAATACATTTTTAATTTCTATACTAAGGTTTTGGTGCTACTCCTGATACTTTTTATATTTTGCTACTTATAACTTATATTGTTTAATATATGTTCTTTTTAATTTTATGATGTATTTTTTATGTAAAAGCCTATATGCATTGCTGCTCTTAACTTTATATTTTTTTAATTTTTATACACGTGTTTTGGTGCTATTCCTGATACTTTTTATATTTTGCTACTTCAAACTAATATTGTTTAATGTATGTTCATTTTAATTTTATGTTATATTTTTTATGTAAAAGCCTATACACATTGCTGCTCTTTACTTTATATTTTAAATTTTTATACTCATGTTTTGGTGCTATACAGATATTGTTAAATGTATGTGCTTTTTGAAGTTTATATTATATTATTTATGTAAAAGCCTACCTAATGGGCGTAAACAAATAAAATAATTTTAAAAAATTATATAATAATGTAATAATAATCACACAAGAAAGTTGTTTTATCTGTTTGAATCGCGGTAATAAAGAAATGTGTTATTCGTATTAAAAAAAATTACGATTTATACTGCGTATTGAGGTATCTAATGGGAATTCTTAATATCATTCTTAAGGGATTAAACAAGGAGATGACTTATTAATTTTTATATTGTCACTTGTTAAGGTGCACATTAAACTATTTTAATATAAATTTTTTGGAAAAAAAAAAAAAAATGCTCACGTCATGTCCATTCCCGTGGAGCCCCTCCACCGTGACTGAGATTCGACCTTACCCAGTCACAGTATAGTAAACTATACTTTGACTCAGTGCACGTTTTTGCCGCCCATTTCTAAATAAGGTCATATTATACTAATTTATAAATGGGCGGTAGGTTTCAAGAAAGAGCTAACTATTTTATGTAGGTACCCAGAACACTGCAACTGTATTATGAGTTCTCCTATACATAGATAGTGCAGTCTAGGCAATCAATACAGCTCTGTTGATATAGTTTAAGGTCGTACACTATACAGATACAAAAGACAAATGTACTTATCATGTATTTTATAATATGCCTACATACTTAATCTATTTTATTTTGTTATTATTAATTTAATTTACTGTATTCTGTATTTATCTTGGTAATATTCTTTAATTTTTTTTTCTTATATATTAATTGAAAATTGCAACTATATTGTTAATTTTTTTTGTATTGTTCTTATGTAGGTACTTACATAGCAATGCTATTTGAACACTCTGTGTTTCATATTATGTAAAAGCCTAATTCATGGCGTGTATTACCAACAAATAAACATATAAATAGAAATACTATATAAAATGTTATTATAATAATTGTGATAAAAAAAAATATATATATATACAGCGGACCCTTAATATTCATCCATATGATAGTTGTTCTAGTTTTTCATCTTCATTTTTGTTTGACATTCGCCCTGAAAAGGAACGAGGAAAAGTAAGATGTTGGCCCGGTTCCAATTGCTGAAATTAAGTAGAGACCATCCGTTTTGACAAAAATGCAGGATTTCGTCGAGAAATCGCACCCAAACATCGCTGTAATTAATCAGTGTATCAATTCATTTGACGCCGATGTGTTTGGACACTTTCGGAATATTAAAAAAAAAACAGACAGTATTGAATAAGTTCTCGTGAATAATCTTACGTCTATAAAATAACTTTTTCTTAAATAATGATGTGAACTTGGAATGCGTATCAATATTCTTACTATTGTCAAAATGAGCTAAGCGCTCGACTAACTTGCTGGCGTCCTAGAATAGAGCTCGAACCATCGACTACCGGATCACTAGCATGACCAAGTACAAGTAACTCACAATAGTCATAGTTTTCTTAATATACCACTACAAAATTAAAGAGATAACATTATCACCCGCGAAATCTAAGTATACTATATCATGGGAAGGATCATAAATATCTCTAGCACAGTATTTCCCAAACTATCGGTCCAGACCCACTAGTGGATTATGAGCTATTAGGTGGGTCACAATCAACATTACCGCGTAACATGTTTCGTCCGGGTCGTGTCGTGTTTATTATAGAAAACGAAATGCAACCAGATATCAATGTAGTGTCTGCAATATTCACTCATTTAACAGAGTTGAAAAATAACTTCAACACCTACTTTGAAGAAGATACAAAAAAGTTCGACAGGATAAACTGGATTTGTAATCCATTTCAAGACAACGTACCAACTGAAATGTCAACAAAACAAGTGAAGAGCTTGTTGATTTATCAGAAGATACGTCGCTGAAAAATAATTTTAATTACCAAAATTATGGCTTTCAGTTGCTGACACTTATCCCCGCTTGTCTGACGAAGCCATAAAAGTCCTCTTCTCCTTCACTACCTCATACTTTTGTAAAGTGGGTTTTTCTGCCATGGTTTCTATTAAGACTTAATATATAAATAAATTGTATGTATGAATTCACTGCGATTAAAAGTGACTTTAATTGAATTAAAGTCGAAGGTAATGCTGTTAAGACAAGAAATAGGCAACAAACGCATCCCTCCCATTAAAATAACACATATTAATATTTTTTGTTTTTAAAAATTTGCACGTTTTTCTTTTTTTAATTGAATACTTTTTCATATATTTAAAATATGCATTGGAAAAATGTGAGGAAGGAGGTCAAAAAATCTTTTTTTTATGGGTCGCGGTCCTATTAACTTTGCTAACCACTGCTCTAGCATAATCCCAGTTTGCCATATAAATAGTTTCATCTCTGAGACTTCTATAATTTATCTTGTTTAAAAAGTATATGCTTAAAATATTATTTACGTATTTATGTAAATCTACAGTTCATACATTCACGGTATCACGACTACGTTAAAAAAAAAAACAAAGAGAAAAAAAAAGAGTTTCTTGTTGGTCTTGTGGTTAGGACTCTCGTCTCGTGATCCAAAGGTCGCAGGTTCGAACCTCACTCCAGACCAGCAAGTTAGTCCTATTTTAATAGCACAAGCGTTTAGCTTAGTTTGAAAATAGTAAGAATATTGATTGAATAGTGAGAATAGTGACACGAATCCCGTGTTCGCATCCCTATTTTTAAAAAAAATGAAAAAGTCTCCCTCATATTGTTCAAGAAGAGACAATTTGCCCTCTGTGCCTTGAATTTCACGAAAAGGATTGGATGCAATGTGAAAATTTCAAAATTTGGGTCCATCAGGCTTGTGCCAATTATTTCGGAATTATCTTATCAATATGTTTGTTATTATTGCTTTGTTTAAACTATATTTTACGCTATATTTACACCGATACTATAGGACTACTTTTTAAATGTCTATTTTTCATTATCTTCAAATTTTATTGATAAGTTTGTTTATTTCTTAAAATATCGGTGTTTTATTATTTCCATTTGAAGCATAAGACTTTCTTTACACAAATTAGTAAATATTGAACATATAATTTAAATCATTTTAATCAATATTAATCTTAGGGTGACGGTAGTACCGTCTAAGATTAATTTACTCTCTACTATTAATTATTAGTAGTGAATAAGCAATTCAAAAGTATTTTCGATAATTTCCGAGATCGACTTTTAAGTGATTTTTTTTTGTTGTTTAAGAATAGATAGGCAAAATTCAGGGTTGGGATTGGATTGAACTATTTTTAGTTAATTCTAGTGGGAAATATTCATTTGACATTCATCCATTTTAATATTTATCCTTTCCTCGGAATAAATGATAAATATTAAGGGTTCACTATATATAACAAAAACTAAACACTACTTAGTAAAATAATGTCATGTATTTTACTGTCTAAAAACACCATAGATAAATTCTTAGAGGCCAGCATCTTGCGAGCATCTTCAATCTTATGAAGTGGGTACGTCTAAGTCAAAAAAGAGTAAAATATTTACTACCAAAACTTTTGCGTTGGTGAATCGCGAGCACAAAGTATGTAAACTTCAATACTCAATGTAATTTCCTATTAAACGCCTGATGTGTACGCAATACACCGAACAGATCGCACATTTTCCTGGTTCCATAATACATATATGTAAGACCTACAAATGTGTCTAAAAAAAACCTAAAGTGGAAATAAGAAGCATGACTTTTATTTTAACGTATATTTGGGAAAAAAAATCGAAATTAAATATTTATCTAGTAGAATATAATGATATATTCAAATCTGAACAATATGTTAAATATTGTGATTGGAATATTATGAGACAGGTATATCTCTTATTTCGGTTTCTTTTAAAAAAATATGCTTAGGAAAAAGTCATGCTTCTTGTTCCCACTGCACGCCCCTGCATATATGTAAGGATAATATCAATATTTTTAATAAATACAAATCTTCATTATTTTGTATTAAAAGTGACAAGAATTTATAAAGGTGGATTTCTTTGCATTAAATACTCAGATGCCTTAAATGAGTACAATAACTTTTGAAAGACGTTTTCAAAACGTACTTACAAAATATTATTTTTTTTATTACACATTAAAATATAAAATATATTATACGCAAAAAATTTGTTTTAATTTGACACTGAATTGAATATTTGTTTTCAATTTGTATGTTTCTACGTAACCGTGTTAGTCCTTCACAAACATTATATAATCTAGTTACCTACAACTTTTGTCCCTTACATTTTTTTTTACTACCCTCGTCTCACTTATTCAAATACACAAAATCACCTCAGTGATCCTTTTTTAATCATTTTCATGATGCTAAAAATTTACATTGCAATCATTCGTACAATCATTTGCTAAGTATTTATTCTATCTTAAATTTATTTGTCTCTATACGTCTGAATGACCTCACTTTCACTGTATTCAGGTCCATAAATTACTGATTAGCTGACATCATGAACATTCTGAAGTCCTACATAAACTCTTCTATTTTTTCCCAACATTCATCAGTCCACTTTGTTCTCCTCATTTACTAACGCTAATAATAAGGTCACTTTCATTCCATACCTCGTACATCCTACTTGCTAGACTGTAAATCTTATTCACTATTCTGTAGTAACACTGCATCTGTTTGCAATACCATACAAATAAATCGCTCTTTTTTAATACATTCCAGTTCTTTCGTACAAATGTGTACAAACAAATATAAAACAAATTTTTAGAGCGATGCTTTGATGAACTAAACGATATACCTAATCGTATGAACAAAATATTTTTAAAGTTAAAATTTGAATGTTTCTAACGTGTATTTAGGTATATTTCTATTAATTTTCTTCGCCTACTAGATTACAAAATAGGCATAAACATGGCAAACAAACAATTGTTGAAAATTAAAGAGCAATAATAATTTCACCCTTGATTAAATCATAGTTACCTTCAAAAAATGTTTTTCACTAATATTTTTACGAAAAATAAATTATTTTACCATAAATAAATTTATTCCACAACAATAAATATATTTTAACAAATATAATGAATTGCACGTAAGAAAAAAGTGAAAATTCAAATTTAGTTTTTTTGTAAAAAAAATTGTTGGCTCACACATTGAAATAATTATATTCCATTGAAATTTTGCTACTTGCAACATTGCATTGGTTCCACGACATTAAAATACCATTGCGTCCGTAATCTCATGTTAATGCTGTCAAAATAATCAAAGCTTATACTATTGTATTTTGCTATTACTTTGTGGTTATTCATTATGAATATAATTTTTAGTAATAACCAACCGGTTTCGGAAACAATGTTCCTTCGTCAGGGATACTTAATACTAAAAAAAACTTATTATGAACAATCATACCTCGATGTCAAGTGTACAAATGGGAGTAAATAATGTAGGGTGCGAAAGAAACAGGTGATAGGGTAAAAGGGAATATATTCAAGGTAAGATTGTAAGTTAGATTTTTTGGTTATTCATAATACATTCATTATTATTTGTGGATTTCTTAATATTTAAATTATTTAAAAGTCTACTTTTACTACCAATGTGAATAATGTTGACTCCTGTATTTTTATCAAAACTTTGGTTATTCTCAATTATATGATTGGAGAATTCGGAAAATTTTGTATTGTTTAAGTATCTTATATGTTCTTTAATCCTAATATCAAAATTACAACTTATTTTTCCAATATAAAAAGAAGTATAGTCATTACGTTTTTGTTTATAAACACCCAAGTGTGTCAATTTGTGACCTTTATCTTTAACATTTCTCAGAAAGTTACCAATATTATTTTTTTGTATTCAAAGCTGGTTTTATGGTGGAAGGGCCTTCAATTGAAATATTGTTAACATATAAAATTCTACGCCATTGTTTAATATCATCGTTATTTTTACAATTATTGAATAAAAATTTATTTGTGACTAATTATTAAGTTTTTTGTTTAGAATTTTGACAATTAGGAGAGTAACCGTTTTTTATCAATTTGTTTTATTATTGACAGCTCAGTAAGAAAAATCAGACAATGGGACGTTAACAAGTCGGTGTATTATGGAATGGAAGGTTGAATGTTTATGTGAGATCGGGTGGTTGGACATGCTATGGATAATTATGTCAGTATATGTAGGTTTGCGATATTAAATTCAATTTAGTGGTATCCAGATGGAAACCTTTATAAGATCCAAAAGGCATTTGGGGATAATTATATGAGTACATCAAGAATAAAAAAATTACAACCATGTTACAACTACTAGAAACCAAAATCGTGGGTGAATAGATTATTATTTTTATTATATTTAGTTTATGTGTTTTCACTGCTTGTTAAATCTCATAATAGTATATACGTGACCAAGCCACCCTTCCTTGACCCTCAATGACTTATTTTTCCTGATCGTTTAGCTCATGAAGGAGCGTCGCAGTTCGATGGAACTGCACGGAGTATCCAGTCATTGGAGTTGAGTGCTTCGCTTAGTTACATCAATTCCTTTATTGGTCTGTCAATGTTGATGGAGAACGTCGTTTTGCTCATTGACTTCTACACTCCCAGCGGCTGTTATCTTGTCAAGGCTGTCTGGATTTTTTCGGGCAATGTCCTCATTGCCCTCACATACGACGGTCATTTCGGTCACTCATATCAAACTCCTAGAAGGTAAAGGCACGTTTGTGCATTTTACAGTCCATCTTTTTTCCGACGTCAAATTAAAATTCTTTCTCGTGGTCCATGTTTAAAAAATGAAACCTTATTAGACAAATCTCAAACCCTTGTTCGATTTGATAGCGAAGATCGGCATGAATGCTTATAAACGTCACCAACACCATGTATTCCTTAAAAAAATGTTTTTTAAAAAAGACATTGCAAACATTTTTTTCAAAATTTAGATCGAAAATATACTTTTTTACAAGGACGTGATTATTTATTTTCATGTGTTTTATTGACGCATATCAAGATGCATAATTAAATAATTCTTTTATTGGAAATTTTAAAATAAATAGCCGCGTCATGTCCCTTTTCTGGCGCTCCTCCGTCGTGACTGAGATGCAACTTTCCCTGGTGCACGTTTTTCTATATAAAAAAGAAGGTTATGTACTTCTTTAAAAACGAAGTAAGTACCTAAAATATGCAAACCTGTTATAAAAAAATTTTTTTTGGAGTAACTTGAAAATTAAACAATTGTTACAGTAGCCGGCAAACATCTTGAAATTTTTCGGCGTAATGGCGGGAAGTTTGCGCATGTACCATTCCACCAACGAGACCCAAATTTTGTCTTCTGCGCATTCCCTCACTACGCCAAAATTTTTCAAGAAGTTTGCCGGCAACTGTATTTACAAATGGCTTATTGGATTAAAGAATTCGTACGTCACATTACAGATATTTAATTTCTAGATACGTGTTTTATCTCGGACAAACGTGCACCGTGAAATTTCATTTTTTTTCAATAAAATAATATATACCGTGATAATTTTATAATAAAATAATCCTACCGTGCCGTGATAAGTGCCAATAAAAGAAAACAAAGCAATTAATTATCTCCTAGTGAAAAATCATCCAGTTTCTATCTAAATGTCAGGCTTCTAGAGTGGCGGTGTGGTCTTCCTAACTCCAGCAAATCGAGTAAATGGAGGAGAACGGAACATTAATAGTTAATGGACGTTTGGAACACAAGAACAACGAGCAATCTCTGAGACGTGCAAATTAGGGCTTCTTAAAACCTTATAACCTGCCGGGTCCGGGTCCAATATTTTGGAAACCCGGCGGGTTCGGGTCCAAAATGATTATTGTATAATTGATGATTATTGTATAAGAAAAAAAACATTTTTTAATTGTTTATTGCAAATAATAATATGTTTGATAAAAAGATAAAGAATTTATACGTGTACACAGCTTAATACATATGTTATTTTAAAAATATATATTATAAAAATATATATTTTAAAAATAATTACACGTGTAGAAATCAAAAAATATACAAATACGTATGATAAAAAAGAAGCAAAGATAAAGAATATGTAAGAGTATTTTACACAGGTAATTTTTTTAATCGCGAATTTCTTATATAATAATATTTTAAGTGTATTTTTTAAGTGTAATTTAAGTGTATAAGTATTTAAGTGTAACTGTGAGGGACTTATCACCTAATGATGATATAATTTTTCTGCAAAAATTAGTCGACACAGAAAATGTTCGTTCATTGTCTGTTGATGTTGGTCTCACTACGCAAACCGCGTCATAGGGCCTCTCAAGATTTACTGTACATTTTTTATTTATTTCAAACATGGAAAAATCTTCCCGTGAACATTTAAAATTACCTTAAGACACAGTATGGAAGTAAAGTCTGGAGCTGGCACAAGAGGAACGAAAGTTTAACTCGTTCAATGCTTGTCCCAAGTGAAGCAGGCAGAAATACTCGCCTGAGATCGCTCCGCAATATTTAAACTAACGGAACTTTATTACAAATTAAAATTAATATATCACATAAAACCCGAATCCGCCAGTTTTTACCCCGGATTTTAGGGTCATTACCCGACCGGGTCCGGGTCGGATCGAGTCGGGTCCAGAAGCCCTAGTGCAAATATTATGTACAAATACACTTCAAGTATTGAGTAGTCTACCATATCTTCGACTTGTCATTGAAGATTTTACCATGGTATGATGTTCTCATCCCTTGTGGTAGGAGGAGAACTTTGTTGGTGTCGCGAATCCAGTAATACTCGCTGTACTGCTTCAAGATAATTTATTGGTTGTACAATAGTTCATGCGACAATATTACGATATGCAAATATAGCACAAGCTGTTGCTGAAGTAAGAAAGCGCGGCGAGATGCCGTCTTTTAATTTATAACGTTCGCTCTTTCTCTCATACCGTCTGTCTCTCACATTTATTCGGACAGACGTTCACTCAGATACATTACACATATTAATTTGTCTTCGTTCGGATTTTAGTATCACTACCTCCGTTTTTTAATATGAGCTCTCAAGTATATAAGTTATTATAGTCTTCTTTTCAAAATGAAACTTACAGATGTTTTTTAAGTATAGGTAGGTACACGTACCCTTGGGCTAAAAATTTTGATGCCAATAAAGGCAGGAAGGAGTCCTATCCCAAACCATAATCCTCCATAGCTGTAAAATTTACGAGCCATAGAGATATAACACAAAATCTTCCATCTTATTCCAACCCCCAACCACCTTAAGAAGTCATCAAAATCAGTGATTATGATCCCAAATTCGGCATATTTCAAGGTCATTTAAGTCATGATTTTTATAATATTTTCTACTATTTATATGTATTTATTTATTTTTCATAATCCCATAGTGTTTTCTTTATGTTCGTAAAAATCGGAACCTTTTATATTTTATTGGAGGGAAGATTTTTTTTCAAAACCTCTCCAACGCCCCGCCCCTTCTTTTCCTATCGCTGCGAAAAAAAATAAGCCTAGCAGATCCAAGATGACGACTGATAAAAATAAAATAAAAGTTGTTTTGAGCCTCACAGTGATTTTTTTTATTTTCTTACTGAGCTAAGGGTAGTTAAAGAGGATTGCAAAGAGTACGCTATCTTCTAACCGGACAAAATTATTCTATTGAACATATAAATCATCCGTATACTTAATTCATAATATTCAGCAGTTCTGTCAATAAAACAATTGTATAAAAAATATGAAAAGAGGATTTTACGCAATAAAAATATTTTATTTTCAATAAACCACAATTTCAGAAGCTACATGTGTTAGGTAAATAAAATAATAAATCACAAATACATTTGTTATATACGATATACTAATGAATGGGGAAAAACAATCAAAAGTCAGAATCTGGAGTGAAATGAAACCACAAGCTGTAGGAATCCACAAGAACTGCAATTTGAAGTTTCCCTAAAATAATTATAATAATTTGTTTATTCCAGCGTTACTTTTTATTTATGCAGGACTCGATTCGCCATACAAATATAGAAATCATGATAAATATATATTAAATATGGGTTACATCAACACAAAAAACAACAGAAGAAAAAACCAATGTTCCTACTTGCAAACATATAATTTAAATCGCTCAAAAAATATTTTTTAAATACATAGATATTAATAACACATATAATTCAATTACGTTATGGCCTACCATACGTATCTGCAAATACTCGGCAAGTCGTTGCCATACTTTAATAAGGGATTTAGACCTCCGTGAGAATCCAGTTTGGACTAAAGAATGAACTCGTAGATTAGGCACTGATTCAACTAAAAATAAAATAATTTTTAAAAATGTAATATTTTGACACATTTCTCTGAATTAATAAAGTGAACTGTAAAATATCTTTTTCATTTAAATTATTGCCTTTTCAATTTAAACTGAAATATTAAATAATATTTTATAAATATTTTAGCAGAACTTTTGCCTGTAGGTAAGGCGTGTGTATCTGGAATCAAATAAAAATATGGCAGGCTTACTGGTATTATATCTGTAAGGCTGATTTTGATCGAGAATACGGGGTTAAAAAATTTATTTGGTTGACCACACATGTCAACCTATCTGCACCCCTAAACGGAACGGCAAGATATAATTCATCGGGGAGAGTTAGTTCCATCGATGATTTAATGTAAGAGCGAAATTGTTCCTTGGTTAATCTGTATCGGA
The DNA here is from genome assembly GCA_016648135.1 of Agrypnia vestita. Classification (NCBI taxonomy): domain Eukaryota; kingdom Metazoa; phylum Arthropoda; class Insecta; order Trichoptera; family Phryganeidae; genus Agrypnia; species Agrypnia vestita. The sequence goes on along the minus strand of JADDOH010014932.1, from coordinate 38,161 downwards.
ATCAATTCGAAATAATTAAAATATACCTATACGTTACATAGGTATATGAAAAAGTAATATAAAGTAAAACACATTTGATTTCTTAATCGAACACATCGAAAAATGTATAGTTACCACGAAGCCGGAGAAATAGGTAGTAAAATTGTTATGTTTTTATGTTATTAGTTATATTTTTGTGGTGAGATTTTTTTATGTTTTAGGTATCCTTCGAATAAATTTACCTAATTTGTGTGATAAAAATTTAAAAAACCATGAACGTTTTAAAGTAACGATTTCACGATAAAAATGTTCGAATATTTTCATTCATCGAGATGATTCTTCGATGTTGATATCGAGAGAAAAATAAAAATAACATTTGTTGGGAATATTAGTTACGCCTTTTTTTTCGTTACTTTGGGGAGAAGATTTTTCCTAATTTACTGTCAAGTAATCGCATTATATAATTTTTCAACGATAGCTTAATCATTTTAAAATGACGCGTCGAGTTCCAAGTCCTCGAGGTAGTAAGACGATAGTGTGATAAAGTTCGATTCATATCAGTCCCTGCATTCATCCCTCCACAGAAAATGCAAATTTTGCAAAAAATGCAAAATGAAAATGCAATATTTTAATTTAGTGAATCACCGCTATGTGTGTATAGCAGTGTTTTTGCAAATTAGAACAATGTCGTAACGAAAGTGATCAACTTATAAATTTTGAAACTCAGTTGTATTATTAATTCTCCTAGCTAGTGAAGTATGATAATAATAAATATTGTTTATTACTTAAGTTCAGTGATAAACAGTGAGTTTGTAAACAATAATTATTTTCAATTAAACCAAAAACTGTATTACTTTGCAATAAAATCTGATTTAATGGTAGGTAGGTACTAATACAATAATTTAAAGTTCTTAAAATATATATTTTTAAATTAAATATGTGTGTATACTCGTATAGGTAGGTATACAGAATCTCAAATGAAAATAAAAAAACTGTATTTAATATTAGGATTAATAAATAACTTTTGGATAGGTACCTACCTACTTACGAATATAATACGTTTTTACTTATATTTTTCTCTGCGACAATATAAATTAAATGGGTACATATTCAAATAAAAATACGTAAGTAGGTACATTAAATTCATAAACAACGTAACAATTAAAACAATACTGACTATTTTTCCACAAATACCAACCTATATACCGCCGAATAATGAGTTCAAAATGTTAAATGCAGAAAAAATATAATTGCGACCTTACAATATATCAATTTTATTAATGTATAAAATAGCTTAATGCTACAAATAAGTTTGAGTATTACCAGATTGGTTTACCGAAATGCTAAATGATGTTATGTGATTTTTCTTTCTGTAAACTGTTATGAATTTGAGCTGTGTGTTTTGAATAGGCCCACTACTCAAGAGCACAGCTGTATATACCAAAAACAATATACCTATAAAAGAAAATCTTATTTAAAAAATACAAATTGCAGATGTTAAAAAGCATCCATTTTATTCTTGGCTGGATTATTTGTTAATTTATTATTATTTTATATTTTACTTTTATGAAAAAAAATCTTTGTGACTGTACTTGTACATGCGTTGGTTTATTTTTGTTGTAACTTTTAATTTCACTTGTACTTGTCTGGCTGTAATGTTTTATTAATTATTTTCTCTGTTTAGTTTTTCTTGTTACTATCTTTTATGTTTTACTTTCATTTAATTATTTTATGTCTATGTCATAAATCTCTATAATTAGTCAATCAACTATTTATTACATTGTGTCATTATAAGCAATTATACTGTTGAGATTCCTTAAATAAAAATGTTTAAAGAATAGTAATTAAGATATATGAATAAGGATACGTGTTTTTGATTCTATTTTTTTTAAAATAGAAATGCATAAAGAAATACATATCGCATGAGTATTATACCTAATCTAAATGCCTGTTTTATGAAAAATAGGACTAACTTACTGGCCTGGAAAAAGATTCTAAACCGCGTCCAATTGGATCACTACATAATAATAATAATAATAATAATAATAATAATATACCTATCAAATTTCTAATCAAAAGCAAGTATCATGAACTTTCTTAGCTTTTTCTTAAAGTTTTCATATGTTTTTCGACTCACATACAACTTCATCCCATTGTACATCACAGAAGTTTGCGATCTTTTTTTCATTCGGAATGGCAATCTTATTTCATCTTTTCTTCTTGTACAATAGTCATGTTTATGTTGGTTTTTTCTTAATTTTCTTAATAATTCAAATGTATTGTCGTGTCCATTAACAATTTTATATATAAATAGAAGGAGGTACATTAAATTTAATTATTTGTCTAAATGTCATTATTTGTAAGCTTCCTAATATCACTTTGATTCTTGTGTATCGATTTCTTTTTAGTATAATTACTGTTATTTTTTTTAAATTCTTCTTCACTAGCCAGAAATAGTATACTGCTGCAGGAGTTGATATGGAGGACTATTATTGCGTTAAATACATTTTTGCACCCTGTAAAACCACATCAAAATATCAACTGTTTACACTGAGATTCAAAAAAGCAGATTAATCAATTGAAATGCAATCATGGAAACCACAACACAACGCGCCCTCGCGTGACAGAGAGTTGAACTCACCCTGTAGATCCCGGTCGGGGTAGTTTCCGCCGCCGCTCTCACGAAGAGGTCCCAGAGGCACTAACAAGTGGTCGAGTCCCTATTTGCATAACCACTTATCCATCCACAACCTCCACTGCAACCGATAACCAATCAACCGAAGAACTAGAAACCAAAACAAACGGCCATCTTTCGGCTATTTTAATAATTACTTTTACGAGTCAAAAATCGAACGAAAAATTATCGCAATCGAATATCGAACGAACGTCGTATTTTCCGTTCTCAATCAAACGTCAAACGGCACAGGTTTTCGCGCGTGATCGTTTGCTTGGCACTAATTGGGATCGGGCACATTTTGGGATGCGGGGGTCGCGCGCGGCTCGCTGTTCCGGCGGGAAGCGCTCTCGGAGGGTTCTCCGGCCGGCCACGGGATAGGTATTGCGAGCGGTGTCGGATGCCGAGCTTCCTATCCCGGGCGGCAGGTGCCGGCTCCGCCCCCCGGCGGGGCGTGGCGGGGCGGGCCCGCGCGGGCGCCCGGCCCCGCCATCCATCACGGCTGCACACCACTCGGCCCGTCACTCACGCGGTGATCTGGAGCCTCGCAAAAAGCTCGCTTTTCCGAAATACTACTGCTTGCAACTATCATTTTTTGTAATGATAATAATGGATATTTTTTATGTCTTTTGCATTTTTACTCCCTTTATATTATTAACTCGTGGCGTCTGCTTGTCTTTTTTATCTGACAAAAACTTTGGATCCATTTTAAACCCCTTTCCCGTGATCCAATCGAGCTGAAACTTTGCAAGCAGACTCTTGGCGACGATCAAGAAGATCTATCAAATTTTCGTTAAAAAAATTAATAATTTTTTTTTTCAAATTTTGAATGGTTTTTCCATACAACTTATTAAGTTATATGAAAATATTTCAACGCGTCTGGTAGACGCGAAACATGATTATAGTATAATTTTGGATTTTCGGAATTTTTTTATTACTCCCTTTCGTAGCGTCGCCCGACCGAAACCCAACGCGTAGGTTAAGCGAAAAAAAAATGTTTCAACTAGTAAATGAGAAAGGGAGTATAATAAAAACTTGTTTTTTATGAGTTATTTTTTTTACTCCCTTTCTTTTAACTCGTAGCGTCTGCTTGCTTATCTGTCGAAAAAACTTTGGATCGATTTTTAACTGAAACTTTGCAAGCACACTCGTGGCGACGATAAAAATGATCTAACAAATTTTCGTTTAAATTTTTAAAATAAATATAGTAGGTATAATTTTGGATTTTTCGAAATTTTAATGGTTTTTGCAAATTGGAATCAATACAAATGAGTAATCAGACCGACGCGTGTATAGGCACGAAACCTGACTCAATGAGAAAGGGAGTATAATAAAAACTTTTTTTATGGGTTATTTTTTTGTTGTACTTTTTTTGTTGTTACTTTTTTACACATTTTTCACACACACAAAAAACACATTTTATTGTAAAGTTCCAATTATGGAATACACCGACCAACTCTGAAAATAACAATATTGTTAATTTAGTGATTGTTAAGCCAATGCCGTCATTGTTTTCGATACGTACAGTTATTTGGGATTTGTATCTGATTGTATACCTACTAAGATATAATTGTTGTCTAGTAGAGATAGTTGCCCGTCGAATTGCAAAATATCAATTGCCAATCATCGAAGCAATCAGATACAAATCTCAAATAACCGTTAAAATACCATCACTGTAGGTCGACCACAATCAAAAGACCATTCCCTAGCATTGTCCGGTAAGAAGAAAGCGGCGGGAAGTCGCCTGGCAAGCCCGTATTACAAGCTTCAATATGATATTCCAAATAAATATATATTTTTTAGTTTAAAAAAAGTTACGTACTTACTAGAAAAACTTCTTTTGTGTTCATTTTTTGCATTTTAACAACACACATATTTTTTGCGCACATTCTTTTGAACGCGGTCTAGCTATAGTGGTCATTATTATGATTTTTATGTGTTTTGACACCCTATACTTTCAAATCTTAGACTCATATACCTACCGTATTTTACGTTTCACTTAGTTTATAGATTAAACTATTTGACTTGCGTTCTTCTCTTCCCTGACTTGAATTCGTTGTTCTTCCATATCATTGCACTCCTCTACTGATGCTTGGATTGTCTCAACATTTAAGTAAATTTATATATATGAAGATTACTTTTTTCTTTAAAAATTTAATACAGTATCATTAAAACAAAAATATACCGCGTTTTTATAAATCTTAACCTAGGAATTAATATTCACGGCAGTTGATCAATACTTATGTCAAATTCAAGACTGATGATGTTTAATATACTTGCCATTGGAAAAAATACAATTGAGTTCTTAGTCATTTTTCGAATCGTAAATTATTTTTTTAAACATTAAATAATTTATGAATATACTCGTATTTACATGTATTATTAAATAATCTGTCTATTTATATCCCTGTATTTTCATATTTTATCGTGCGATTATTTTCCTATATTTTTTAAACTGGGATTATTTATTTATTTATTAGGTCCTTACATATGAAATTGGCGCTTAGTATGGGAGGAACATAAGGCCGATTTTTTTTTATTATAATATATTTATTTATTCAAAGTATGTACCATTGCTATCTATGCACTTTTGCCATCTCATAGGTAGTTCATCGATCCCTTTACTAAAAAAACCATTCGGACGGAAATCAATAAAATCTTTGAAGGCGGTTTGGACTGCCCCATCGGAGTTGAATTTTTCCTTTGCAAGAGGTTATCCAAATTTCGAAAAAAATGGTAATCTGTTGGGGCAAGGTCCTGAGAGTACGGTGGATGTCTTAGACATTCCAATTGAGGCTCCTCTAATTTGGTAGCCGTCTGTTGTGCAGTGTGTGGTCTAGCGTTATCATGAAGCAGCAGTGGCCTAGAGCGATTAAACAGCCTCGGTTGTTTAGCAGCTAGCTTTTCCATCATGGTTTGCAGTTGCTGACAATAGACATCTGCCGTAATCGTCTGGCCAGATTTAAGAAAGCTGTAGTGAACGACACCAGCACTAGTCCACCAAACGCTCACAAGTAACTTTTTTTGGAGTCAATTTTCGCTTGGGGCATGGTTTGGCTGGTTCGGCAGGGTTCAGCCATTGCGATGAGCGCTTCCGATTATCGTACAGGATCCACTTTTCATCACAGGTAATGATTCGATTTAAAATCCCTTCATTATTGTGCCGGTTGAGTAATGCAACGCAGCAGTCAACGCGCGTTTGTTGATGTGCTTCACTCAATTCGTGAGGTACCCACCTTTCAAGCTTTTTCACCTTACCAATTTGCTTCAAGTGGATTAACACAGTTTTATCACTAACACCGCAGCCTGCAGCTAACTCAGATGTGGTTTGCAATGGATCTGTATCCACAATAGCCTTCAATTCTTCATTATCAACTTTGGTCTCCGGCCATCCACGGGGCTTGTTCTGCAGGTCGAAATTTCCAGAACGAAAACGTTGGAACCAAAAACGCACTGTGTTTTCTTTTGCGGCACCGTCGCCATACACATCATTAATCCTTCGAGCCGTTTCTGCAGCACTGGTGCCACGGTGGAACTCGTACTCGTAAATAACGCGATATTTCAAGTTTTTCATTTTGTAAACTGAGTGACGCAAAGAAAAAACAATTGAGGAAAAAACAAATGAATTATAATTTTCAAAACACAAATACATGAGTAAATAGCTGTATAAATTTGGATTTGGAATTCCTAACCAAAGAGAAGATATTTGAGATCAAATTTGCCGGTACGGCAAAACGCCAATTTCATATGTAAGGACCTAATATTACTCCCATGGGGCTTTTCAAGAAAGAATATGAATGTACAATAGATGTAGCTAATAAAATAGTGCGGTTATATATTGTAACTTAAATTTGTTAAAATAAAATACAATAAGACAAAATACGCTTTAAAAAAAAAGATTAATAAATTCATCGCAGATATTACATGAAAAATATTAATAAACATAATATTAATACAGTATAATAGTGAAATATATTCTAATTTAAATATGTTAAAATAAAAATCCATTCAAAAAATTTTGAAATAATTCATTCGATGCAAAAAAGAATATTCGCACTACATGAAACAATGATATTGAAGTATTTCTGTTATAATATGTTTGAATCTGAATATTATGATAATAAGTGTGATAGAAATATTAATTCTGGTTTTAAAGTACGTACATAGTGACTACGCGCTGATTGTACCCAGATATTTAAAAGAAATTAAATGTGTCAATTCTTTTCTTCCTTCCCAATGATCTTTAGGTACCTAGGTACATTTAGTTCATACTTATTTTTACAGCCAAAATCATATTTATAAACATGTCTAATAGCTGAAATATGATGCCTTTACCTTATCTATAGATATAAGATAATGTATACTGTTATAAGATGACGAAAATCAGTACATTTAAAATGTTCCATTTTTACTTCCTTTCTTTTCACTCGTAGCGTCTGCTTGCTTGTCTGTCTGAAACTTTGTAGGCAGACTCTTGGCGATGATAAAAATGATCTAACAAATTTTCGTTTAAAAAATTAATAATTATAGTAAAATTTTGGATTTTTCGAAAAATTTTATTACTCGCTTTCGTAGGGTCGCCCAACTCGAGCCCAACGCGTAGGTTAAGCGCCATACCTATTTCCACTAGTAAATGAGAAAGGGAGTAAGTATAATTAAACCTTGATTTTTATGGATTACTTTTTTTAAACTTCGGATAGTTTGGAAATGATAGAATATAGCAGTGGCGTGCAGCGCATACAAGCAAAAAAGCTGTGCATTAGTAAAGATTCTGGGAAACAAATATTAATTAAATAATCCTTATCTTAAGGAAAAGTTCCGACTTTTCTGTGAGTAACTTCATGTCAATTCTTCATTTATCTCGTCGAACAAATTTTTCCATATATATAGTCAAGTCGAGAAAAAAAACGTGTATTTTTAAGGCTGCGAGTTTTATGTAATAGACAAGTAAATTTAGCTGTTTCTTCGAAAGGTCCTATGCCAGGTTAGAACTACGCGCATGTCATTGCAGAAATGTTATTTTTTACAAATTCCACCCAAAACTTTCGGTGTAAATTCTATTTGTCTTTTCTATGGTGAATGTAAATACAAATATCATCTGTCATCTGTCATATTATGATATCATAAAATGTTTGATTTATTTTTGTGAAAAAAAAACGTATATCTTAAATTAGTATTGTTCCCGATTTAAATTTGTATAAATCGTCTTCGAAATATATTGAAATTTTTTGCCGCATTAGCTATACCTATATAAAATATTTATTTATTTAGGAAATATTGTTTACAATTCTTCTTTTATAGTGCAGTTATTTTTGTGGATTGAAGCTACTCAAAATAGTTAATTATATACAGTCAAATTTTTTTTAAATGTATATACCCTTATCGGTATATGCGTATACACATTTATATATATATATAATTATATATATATATATATATCTATATATATATATATATATATATATAATCATCTAAAATATATTTAATATAGGTATATAGTCGGTCATAGTATAACCTAAGTTTATATCCACTGCGCGCCACTGGGATGTAGGTAGGAGGTACCCTCTTTATTATTTTTAAATTATTTGAAGTTTGAAAAATGGAACATTTTAAAACAAGAGAAAGCTTGTGTGGAGACATGTGATAAAAAAAGAGTTGTTTTCTTTTTAATTGTTTAACTGTATATGTTGTGCTGTTTTCGATTGATAAAAACAATGTAATTTTTAATTTGTAACTAAATTATGATCACATAGATCACGCAGTTACCGAATTTTTTTTTCTGCTAAGTATTGATTTCTAGGAAATTTTCCGTACCAAAGAGTTTCGATACACTAATTGTTTTCACTCGATTTTTAAGTATTTTTAAGTAATTTATTCTGAACTAGTTGTTCGTACCCGGCGATGCACGGTTAAGGATTAAATTTAAAATAAATTTGTGGGGGGAAACAAAGGTTCTATTGTTTTGCAAAGCCCCTAATTAAAACAAATTAAATTAAAACAAACAAATCCAAATTTTGAATCCGGTCCAATAACGGTCGATTGGTACAGATTTACATTGAAAATATATTAGGGGTGGGGAAGGGATAAAAGAGGGAGGGAAAACGTTGCTTATGTTACCCGCCGGGTCCTAAAAAGTAAGTTTCCAAATTTTGAGTCCGATCGATCAAACGGTACAGATTTGCTTCGAAAATATATCAGGGGGAGGGAAAGGGGTAAAATAATAGTGGGGAAATGTAGCCTATGTTACCCGCCGGGTCTTAAAACATAAGTATGCAAAATTTGAATCGAATCGAACAAATGGTGTAGATTTGTATAGAAAACAGACAGACATACAGACATTGAGTTTTATAGGTAAAGATAATCGCAACCAATGTAAGATTTAATTTGATATAAATATTTTTCGAAAATATCGCACATAAAAATCATGTCATTTGAATTCTCGCTCACCATCAAAAAGAACTTCGTTTATCCATCTTTTTTAGTGTTTGTCCGATTATCGTTATTCTAAATCAAATTAAATGAATGGGTTAGAAATATATACCTACCTACAGAATACCTACAATCCATCTCTCGAAAAAATATTCGGTCATCACCGTAAAAAATTTCCTTTCCGGTGAACAGCGATACCAATTTCGTATGAACAGGAAAGTTTTGAGACATATACACTTACATGCAGGTAGTTTTGCGTAATATTTTTTTTCAATTCAGCCAACTTTATATTACAATAATCTGTGCCCGCGGCTTCGCACGCGTAGATTCTCAGTCACTTATAGTCATATTTTATCATAGAGATATATGTCGTTACGGACTTTTGTATAGAACTTATGTAAATATAAGAAAGTATGTAAATATTTCTTATCGTTAAGGCAGCGTTCGTAAAAAATGCATCGCTCGACCATTTTTTCGTCGACTTTAGTCGTAAAATAGTTGTAAAATAGGTCACCACTAGAGCCTCCAAATATTCGTGATTCCAACTATTCGAATATCGAATAGTTAATGATAATATATTCGAATATTCAATTATATTCGTAAAATTTTTAAGAAAGGGATAATTTACCTCGGATGGTAAATACAGAAAAATACATTCTACATATTTAAAAAAACACAATAATTGTTAAGAATTTATTTATTTAATTTTTTAAAAATATATTAAAAAAAACAACAAAAAATATATTGAAAAATAATGTTGAATTTAAAAATAAAAATGAAAAAAAACACAAATAAATATTTAAATTTTGTAAATATACATATATAAAAACAATAAAAAATAGAAAAAATAGTTATTAAAATCTAAATATAAAAAAGTGCACAAAACGGTTAAAATTAATTTTATTTTTAAAAATATATAATAACAAAAACATAATGAAAAATTATTTCAACAATGAAGAAACATTTAAAAGAGCCAAAAATAATTAAATTATTTGAATTTTGTAATTTTTTAATTAAAAAATAGGTACACATTATGAAAAAAATTCATTGAAGAAATACTTTAATTTTAAAAATACATATTTAAAAATATATATATATTTTAACGAGATATCTACGTCCACCCTGAAGTTCTATTCAAAATATGGTTGAAAGAATTTTTGAATCACATTACATTACTTATATATATGTAAATTTTTTAATGTTTGCCCTTTAAACGAATCAAGTAATGCGTTATTTTTTCATTGCCAAGTATAAACAGTAGATAAATAGAGATAAATAAGTATTGAGATAAATGAGGTAAACAGTACATAGTAAATGAGATTTTATTTATCAAAAAAACTAACTCTAGACTCCCGATCATCCGGCATGGATGATGAAAAAATTTCGGGATAATCAAATTCACGGTTATTTCAAAAAGAATTGAAAAATGCTCCAACAAGACAGAAAATTTCTAAAAACTCAAGCACTATACTGTCCGAAAATTATGCACGTGAATCAAGGGTATGTAGCAGGGGTGTCAACTACTTTTTGTTAAGTTATTAGTTAATTATTTGATTCACTAAAAAACATTAAAAAAACTGGAATCACTTAAAGAAGATATAGAGGAATATTTCAGAGAGCGTGGTTGATTTTTTTGCAGAAATCAACTCACATTTCTCTTCATCATTATTGACACAGGTTGCACAATATAATTCAGCACACGTTGTAGATAAAATATATTACGTGTCGTGGTTGCAGGAGGAATTAATGAAAACGCTTGGATTTAATAATAGATTTATTGAATACCGATTAATTAATTAAACTATCGTACGGGGTCACTTATCACTATTAAATATAACGTTATTCCTTAAATTAAACTTTTTCACAAATTTATCACTCGTAAGTAGACACTTTATATTCGCTTTGACACTTTATTCACTATTCACTAGATTATTCCATCCTATTTCCGCACTTATTTATTGCACTTCGGTTTATCTCGCTACTATCTTGTAAATAACAAGCATTTTACATAACAAGGAGATTCCTCTATAGTATTCAGGGTTTTTCTATAAAGGAATCTCCTAATTATGTGCTAATAACAATGCTTAAATTATTAACAGGTATACTTAAAACGAAGCTCATCAATAAAACAAACAAAACAGTATTCTTACTATTACTCAAAGTAAGCAAAAAGCCTGTGCTATTAAAATAGGAATAACTTGCTGGTGTCCTGGAATGGGGCTCGAACCACCGACCACCAGACCACTAGGCGAGCGTCATGACCACTACACCAACAAGCTACTCAAAAAACATTGATATGGTCACCTTAAAAAAATCTCTTTCGAATATAACTCACTCAGGCCAGTTTTTTTTAACCCTCAAAACACTTCCAAAACGCAATTTTTAATAGTAGTATAGAATAGCTTGTTGGTCTTGTGTTTATGACTCTCGCCTCGTGATCCAAAGGTCGCGGGCTCGAACTTCACTCCAGACCAGCAATTTTGTCCCATTATCATAGCACAAGCGTTTTGCTTAATTTGAAAATAGTAAGAATATTGATGTGACATGTATTCCGTGTTCGCTATTTAAATCTATTTATCTCTATTTAAAAAAAATATAGCCTTTAACTCATTCAGCGAATTAGTTTTGAATTAGTGCCTCATCCCCGTTTACTCTTCTTAACCCCCTTTAGTCTTTAACGTGCACTCTTTCATCGCTCTCTGTTCTGAGCCGTGTTTACTTAACTAGTATTTCAATATTTCTGCGCAAAGTCTCTCTATTTGCAATTTCCGTGGCCTTTTAGGACGAGAAATTTTTTAAGTAATCATTCGTTTTCCATGCCTAGGGAGGATGCCTGATGATGCTTCAAATATTTTTTATTTGAATCTAATGTAGGAAATAATAACATTAATAATTAATAACTATTGTTAAAAATATAATTGGCTGGTGCATGATTGGAGTTAAAAATTGAATATATTGATTTTCAGGCGTATTCTAGTAAAAATGTAACAATTTGAAAGAATATCATTATATATATATATAATAATCTATAGAGATATATATAGAATATAATATATATATTCTACTTGAATAATATAAGGAATATAGCTAAAAAACTCCACATAGAAAATAAAATGGATATAGAGGTATCATTACCAGTTACAAAATCTATGTATACCAACTTATAAACGAGAAAAAATAACAACAGATATCACTAGCGGAAGCCAGCGCAATATATTAAATGTTTTCGATTCGAACTCTAGGTATATAAATCTTTAATAAATTTGACAATGTGTGGATGTTCTTACGATGGAATTGGTGAACGTTGCATTGTGTAGAGTGATCACTTGAGCCAGCTCATACAGGTTGTAGGCCCTGAGCCATCGTATAAGAGACTGCCATCCAGTTTTCTCACTTATAAAATAGCTTCGTCTCTGTGAGACTTTTATAATTTATTAATTTAAGAAATAATAGTTTCTGAAACACGTTGTTTTTATTAACTAGACAATTAGTTAAAAACAAAGAGATGATGCTCTCAAATTAAAAGTTACATGGTAATCGGCGCTTCAAAGCTGGTAAAGTCGCACAATACAAAATAACTCGTGGCAATATCTATCTCCGATACAGTCACATTAACTCAGATTCACCCTGCTTTCGACACGGTATTGCAAGCCAGTACATCAACTACAACATCCAACATATCTGGACCCATCAATAGGAAACGAATCATATTTGTACACGGCAGAGTATTCGATATAATTCTAATCAGAAGATTCTGTACGACCGTGAAAGCATAAAAACTAATTCAAATAAACTATTTATTCTAAAACGTGTGTACCGGTACGCTTTCAATTTTATTATCCCCGATTTTGCTTGGCAGGTAGGTACTTAGGTACTTTATAGCCAGCCGCCCAAACTTCGTAGAGTACATTTCGTCGGCGTGAAAGGGGACGGCGACATTTACCGTCCAAATATTTACCTCGGTGTACATTAATTCTATCCGAGAGTGGCGTCACGGGAGCACGTGACGCCAGGCTCACGGAGTTCCGCAACCTTCCGTCAAATTTTCCAGGCTCGCCGGTAAAGGGCGCGTCGCAACCTGACCGCCGCGTCGCGGCTTTGATACAACGCCTTCTTCCTTTTCAGCGTGCAGCCCGAATCGCCGGCTTAGATTGGGCCTAAGCAGCGTGTCATCTCCGTATTGACGTATTGATTATCCCAGACCACGCCCATTTAGTTAGGGGCGCGGCACAATTAGCCAAGCACAGGGGCAGACTGGATATTAAAAAAAATTGAAGGACTTATTTCTAAAGTGGATATCTTGGAGAGAAATTTAATTAATTATATATGTTTAATGAAGTCGCAGGAATTTTTTCATAAGTAACAATAATTTAAAAAATGTAAATCAAAGAATTAGGGAAGGGTTTTTATTTAATTTTTTTTATTTTCAGTTGATAAATAATAATTATGAAAAAAGTGAAAATAAAACATGTATGTTTTAATATTTTAGACCCACATGTCAGTAAAAATTTGTTCAAAAAAAAAAATTAACCGCAGTATTTACAAGGTATTACATAAAATTTTAAATTAAAATTAATGTATATTATAGATATCTCACAGAGACGAAGCTGTATTTATTATGGGAAAGTAGGTATATAGAAGTCATTTGGGTGTATATAGGACTTTTTTTATGTTTTTTTTATCTATCTATCTTTTATGGTTGGCTTAAGTGATCCTTTACACAATTGTAACATTCGCCATTTCCACCCATGATAGAATATACCATGCTTATTCATTTTTTGGAAGTTGTATATATGTTCAAATTGCGTGGAAAGCTTTCACATATGAGTTGTAAGCGCCTTTCCATGCGGCCTGTACAAAGCCATTTTCATTCCCCTAAATCCCAACCATAAAAGATAGGTCATAAGTCCTATATACACCCAAATGACTTCTATGTACCTACTTTCCCATAATAAATACAGCTTCGTCTCTGTGAGATATCTATAATATACATTAATTGATTAATAATGTCTCTGTGACATAAAAATCCAGCACTGTTCTGAAAGATTTGAACAAACTCAAAATATTCTGAATTAAATTAAAATATAATTCATGCATAAAACCTGCATATACACATAAAATGCTGAGAAATAGTTTTCAAATTAAAGTGCTAAAAACAAATGTACCTAATAAAATTTTATTACTGCCTTCCTTCCAACCCTCTACTGTTCTATTATCAGAGCTGTTGCCGATGAGATATGAAATGAGAAATAGCTCAGAAAGATTCAGAACGACCGTAAAACCAAGAATATAATGTGGGATAAGATGCCGTTGGTGGACTGTAATCAAAATGTTTTTTTATGACGCAACCTGAGAAAATAAACATTAGGTAGACCAGAATTAGAAAGGAATCTAGTTCACTAGTTCACCTGGAAATCCTCGGACTGGACGTCACTATAACACCTCGTAGTCCTCACTCGAGGAACGAACATCTCTGGCACTTCTGACGCGAATATATCGTCATAATCGTAGAACAACGACGCATATGATTTTTCTCAAGTTTGCAGGAGAGCAGTTTGAAATTTTATTTACATAAAGACAATTTATGTCGTAGCTCGATAACTACAAAAGATTTTCCTTTGAAACTTGGGTTAGTTATTTCAAGTTGATACCTTTCAAACCTCAAATATTATTACACATGCTGCATTGTTCTACGATCGCAAATCAGAACCGTCTTTATACCGACTTCGTATTTTCTAAATTAATGAGAAAAAATACACTTTTTATAAATATACCATTAGATGGCTTCTTTTTTTCACTTCTTAACGATCCAAAAAAGTCAATATGGAATTTTTGCAAATCCTTTATTTTTCTACGATCATGACGATATAGGTCTAGGAAAAAACGATAGGAAAAACCCGAACGCTCGAACGGCTATAGGTACTTAAAATTATTTTAAATAAGTCTAAACTATTTTAATGTTTAAATATTTAAAAATCTTAAATTCGTTAAAGGTAACATCTTCTTCTCTTCTTCTTCCTCAGCTTTCATCTCTCCATTGCTGGATAGGCCTCTTCTATACCCTTCCATTCTCCCTTGTTATTTGCCAGTTGTGGCCATTTCTTCCCCCCACAATGGCAATATCGTCGGCCCATCTCTTTTGAGGTCTTCCAACGCCTCTTTTATTCTCCCAAGGTCTCCATTTCAAAACTCTGGGAGTCCATCTTGTGGCATCCTGCCTAGCAACATGCCCTGCCGATTTCTGTTTTAGCTAAGCTAAAAAGTAAATTAATATGTTTAACTTTATAATACGTTCGTTGAAAGTAACTAAATGTTTAATGTTCGTCTTTATAAAAATAATACCATAATTTAAAATGGAAGCTCAAACTGCATCCTTTAACCTTTTCTAAGGGCCGGTTGTTTCAAGTTGGATTAAAGTAAACGTTCTTTTAAAGCATAAATTTTTATGTTCTCCACCAATCAGACGATCCGTTTTTGTAAAAATCTATGCTTTAATCGACCGCTTACTTTGATCGAACTTGAAACAAACGGGCCTAAGTCGGGTTCCAATCTGATTTTTAAGCAAAAATTTTGTTATTGTGCATTAAAAATCATGCTTCATTTATTTGTAAAACCTACTCTTCTTTTCATTTCACTTTTTAATATTCTTCTTCTGCTGATCTGCTTCTAGCGTTGAATAAATGTAGGTGTAGGTATACCTCCTCAAAAAATGTCTTTATTGTGCACTTGACAGAAGTATCGTTGAATATAATTCATCTATGTGGTGTCCTTTCTCATAACAAAATCATTGAACATCTTCGACTCCACCCCTGGTATCGCATCGTGCCTCCCGAGACAAATCGGGGTTTCCCCAGGTCCCTAGTTCATGGTGGGTTCAAAATAGCCGTTTTATTTTAGCTGATTTAGATTTTTTCCTACCGGTCAAAAGCATTTTAAACTACACAACACGCACACGCACACACACCCAACACACATATATTGATATATATATTTATATATATAGAGTTAATATTATATTATATATAATAATAAATAATTATTAAATCGTGGTTGAGATTAATTTATAGGTACATAAAGAAGTAATAAAAATAAAACATATTTAAAAGAAAAATGTACATTCATAAAAAAGTTAATAGCTATAATTAAGACCTTTGACACAATAATTATATGAGGTACGCTCCTACATCGAAAAATGTCAACGAATTTCGAGAGCTTATTCCCAAGGCGGTACATGCGTGATATCGTTATGATGTTATATCGTTATGTCCCGTTTGTCTTAATATATGGTACCTAATTAAGCCATATATCGTTAGGTATACCTAATTAAGTTTTATTTTATTACATGTTATTTTGATTCACTGATCAATTCTTTTTTTGTGGTGACAACCTTTTCGAGACATGATTTTGGTGTATCCCCAAACACAGTGGGTGTAAAGTATACGTAATAATATAAAATATATATTTATATTACTGGCCGTTAGCGAAGGGAAAAACTTCATTTCAAAATGAAGACTACAACACACACACGTTCACCAGTTTGAAGACTACAAAGTGTACACTACAATTGTAGTAAAAACTACTTGAAGTGAAGCAATTGTAGTACTACGAAATGAAGTGAAGTAAATGAAGTGAAGTAATGAAGTAATTGTAGTATTAATGAAGTGAAGTAATGAAATGAAGTAATTGTAGTATTAATGAAGTGAAGTAATGAAATGAAGTAATAGTGAAGTAATTTTTCAAATGAAGTGTATTTTTTTCCCAAATAAAAATTTTCATACCTCCCAAAATTTTTCAAACCGTGGGAGGGGGGTTGTTTCAGTTTCCAGAGATTTCTTCATATATCTACATCAACTTTCCAAAAATTTCACGTAAAAAATACACTATTTAAAATGTGTTTCTCATACTTTCGATAACTTTGAAGTGTATGTACTTTGTAGTGTTCGCTTTGAAATGAAGTGTACTATTTGAAGTTTATACTTTCAATAACTTTGGTGTTTGTAGTTTGTAGTGTGCACTACACATCAAAATGTGCGAAGTGTGCGCTTCAATGTAGTGTAGTACTACATTGTAGTAGTGAGTACAGAGCGGACCCATCACTACTGGCCGTAACCTGTCAAAAATGACGGTACTTTTAGATGTCGGTTCCTATTTTTTATTTATTAAAAAAAAGAAAAAAGTTTTTATAAAAGAAGACAGACAGCAGACAGGCAGACAGTGATATTATTATTATTGTGATTTGCATTCCCTAATTCTTCTCAACTCTCCTCTTATATTCCTAATCAAGGAATATAATCCCGGGATCATTGCCGAGTTTACAGTATTCATGAATTGCGGGATTTATATAAGTGGTAATATTAATCTCGAAGCTTTCGAGATTAATATTGTATATTGCTCTCGGGGTACCAAAATTATGTCAAGACTAAAACTTTTCAAAGTTTTTGGTGAAACTTCGTGGAATTCCATGATTATTTTGTATATTGACAATGATAATTATTTCGAATCCGTCCGCAATTTTCTATCCAATAACTGATCACATTCCCTTTTCAAAAGTACTATGATTACACAATTGTTATTAAATAAAATGGAAAAAAAAACATACATTTTTTTAATAAAGTACTCTGAACAGATTTTTTTTTAATATTTATATATTTTTTTTAATATTTCAGTTTAATGAAAATTAAAACTAATAAGTGCTAATATCCATTAGTATATCGCATGTAAGTGGTATTATTAATAATAAATCAAAACATAATTCTCTATGTAACAATGTACTTTACTAAAGCCACCAGATGGTTCAATAAATAATAATGAGATATAAGAAGCAAAAATTATAAATCTCTATTTAATAATGTTTATCACTAACGTTGTTAAGACAAATCAAATTTTAACGAACTTTGCATCTCTCTATTTGTATTATATGTAGGTATATGTAATTGATATTATCTGCAACCATCGTTTGTTAATAAATATTGTGGGAGACGAAATGAAGCACTCAAAATTAAATTAAGTTTTCTTTATCACAAAAGTCACTGGATGCAAATATAACTGAACCACTATTCTGTAACTTGCAATGGGTATGACACTGGCTTCCCAGACCGAGGATTCCTGGTTCGATTCTGTGATTTAATCAGCCTGGGTGTTTTGTGACGTGTTTCGCTTTTGTGATTGGGCCACCTGGGCTGTTGAAGCGTAAAAAAACTCACTTCAGTCACAGAGAATATTCCACTTGTCTCTGGAAAATCCGATTCGCGTCGTTTGTTTCATTCTGATCACTAATCACTATCGAACACTTCTATATACTCAAGTACTTCTTCACTGACCAATTATAATTCGCACTAGTTGCCGTCTTGCTTCGTTTATTAAAAAAACTGTTGTGAGCGACGTTACTTGTCTTATTTTTATAGGGTTTGGATTTTTGGTAGGTTCTGGTATATTTTCGAGTGTTTTGTAGAATTTTCTAGAATGTTCGGAAAACTTCGATTATGTCCGGTTCCTCTCAATTAAACATCCCGTCGCAATACGATAAACATTTATATGCATTTATAATCTTTGGGGTGCAAGGAAAATGACAGTTTTTAATCTCCACCCTTAACTACTTGTGACAGAAACTTGCTTCCCTTTCATTTGGGTTTTCACTCCCCTCGGCGTGTATAAATGTGTTTTTGAATTTGGCGAGACCATTAAATATGATCTATAAAGCCAGGACGGGGAGTATTTCAACCCAAAAGGGTGAATAACAACATGAGTATGGTGAAAGGGGGTGAAAGGTATTTAGGGAGTGCTGCATACCTTCATTAAAGTGCCCTGTATATAAATAGTTCTCGTTGTATTCTGATTAAATTGTTTGAAACATTATACTTGTGGTAATTCCATTTTCCTTTCTGACTGACCAATTATTATTTCGTGAAAATAATACTGGTGTTGTGACTTTTGTACTTTGTAATATTATTATTATTAAAAAAGGCAATTTTTTACTATACTTTTATTGAGAATATTATATATTGTAATATTCTGATTTAAAATAAAGTATAGTATAAATACAAGGAGCACCGCGCTGCGCAGTAGGAGTTTTATTTTGACACTTCTATCGGTGCGAACTCAGCCGCGGGACGACGGCCGGGGTGGTCAATCGTGAGATAATCGGAGCGACAGATGTCAAGCGAAATAATCCAGCGGTTAATTATTAACCAAGCGATAATAAAGTGAGATTCAAAGAACAGTGTATTAATTAAATTCGCGTTAAATGACTATGTTATAATAATAATAATTAATAATAATTAATTATATTTATAAATAGCTAATTAATTTTCAGTGATTTCATTTGTGAAAAAACGAAAATTTTCAGAAAGGGAATCTGTCGGTTTGTTTGATTACAATTTAGGTTTTATACATCACTGTTTTTAAAAAATATTTAATTTTTTTGTGTTTTTTTCCTACCCTTTTTACATAGTTGACAACTTTTTTATTTCCATAGTCACATAATGCCCACAAAGTGAAGCAATTTTCTTCATTTTTAAAACATTATAGGTTTGGTAATTTATTGATTGATTAAATAATATACTTTGTGTTTTTTTTTAATTTATCCGTTTTTTTAAATATATGGAACGTGATGAATAAATTTAAATATGATATCTTTTGGTACAAAAATGTGAAAAAAAAGAAAAGCAAGAGAGTAAAAATTGTGAATTTTGCTCACTTTGCCAATCACGTGGTATTTTTCTGAGCGGAACTGACACAAGAACGACAACTCTTAAAGCAGTTCTGGAAAAGAATATGGTTTAAAATAAAGCACAAAAAACATCCAAAATATATATACCTACCTTTAGAATCCGAATCCGATACTAAAATAGCTGTTGCCACTAGATCTCATTATCAACAAAGCCATAGTAACATAAAATTTGTCGTCAATATATATTTATTACAAAGACATCTATTATTTTCCATTGGAATCGACCAAATTTTTTCTACCTAACCTTTAATTCCTTTAACTTTTTTCCTCTTATATTAAATAAGATTATAAAATTAAAAATTAAAGAAAATGCATAAATTTTTGCAGAAGCAAAATTGGAAAATTATGATTTGCCACTTTCTCTCTCTTTAATACCTACTTCAAATCTAGCATAATGAAATTCATATATATCTATATCGACTAGTTTTCACAAAACTCTTCGTGAAGTTGCACTTCAAGAATACAAAGGATTCGTTACAATTCCCGTGTCCTATTGTCGGAGAATAGGGTTGATTATGGCGTAACAGAAAATAAACATTTTCCTTTATTAGTTTATATTGAAGCTGGTCGCTTTTATATCACGTAATGCTATGCTCTCACACATCTCTTAAATGAAATTGATAGTTTTGACAATTTTGAGTTCTTTATTTATTTAATGAATTATAAATACATTATCCTTAAATATTTGTTACAGTATATTATTTCCAATGAGTTTGAAAACTCTTATATATTAGTCAGGGTCTCTCATAGTAGTAAAAACTTTATTATATATTTTAGGTGGATTTCTGCCTCGATAAAGAGTCGAAAATGTTCATGCGACCATGACCAACCGTTATGGAGATATGCAATATCAGAGTTTGCATTTTTTTCAATATTTCTGACTTTTTTTACAAAATGCTGAACTATCATTACTTTACTTTTACATTACATTGGATTGTTTTGAATGAAAAATTTATTAATTATTAACGTTCTCACCATCATCATTTTTGAAGACACACGGACTAATGATTCCACAGGCCCATAAAGCGCATCAAACGGTGACTTTTTCTGGATGTAATGGTGTTTCGATAATGGCTTCTGGATTATCATCACTCCAAATACGGCTGTTCTGTTTATTGACATAGCCATTTGAACAAAAAGTGTGTTTCATCACTGAACATGTTTGGATTGTGAAAATTTGACCACTAGATTACGCCATGCACGTGCCAGCCACGGCGGCCACATGCCCAAAATCATATTCAAATAGTAATGGCATAAAATTATCTGTCAAAATAAAGCCAATGTCATGGATATTAAAAACATTTTTATGTGTTTTATTTCAATTTAAATTTCTATGCCTCTTAAAAAACACCCTTTACTTAGTTGTGGTTATACTACAATAGTTTCGAAATGGACTTTTCTTGTGGCACCATTTAATAACTGTAGAAAAATTAACCCTAAAAATAACTAGTCTCGATAAAATCACATGAATATATATGATGCATTCTTGGGCACGATTTGAAAAACCATGTCGGTCCTACTGGGCTGCAAGGCCGATCGATATACATACACATAATAAAAATTATAATTAATAATTTAAATCGTCATTTTAAATTAGTATTATATTTTTGCCACGTGTCGTGGCTGCAGGAGGAATTAATGAAATTATTGAATATCGATTAATTAATTAAACTAAAGTACAAAATCGCTTATCACTATTAAATGTTACGCTGTTCCTTAAATTAACTGTTTCGCAAATTTATCACTCGTAAATAGACACTTTATTCACTGTTCACTAGAATATCCCATCAATTTCCGCACCTTTTATTTTGCTTCGGTTTTATTTCGCTACATAAGATTTTTCTAGAATCGCTGTCTAATTACCGCTCGCTTGGCACCACTGGCGACTCGCCGCTACCGCACGCTTGACTGGCCTGACCTGCCGCCCGCGGCTACCTTCGCTTGTATTATCGCTGTCAACGCGCCCGGAAAATAACTCAAAACTTACTCCCGCGTGTATTATTTATAGTGGCTAATGCTGTTGTCGAAATTCCGAAACGTTTCCCGTGTTTTCGAGAAGTTCCCCGCGTTTTCCAGACTTTTGGAGATGTTTCTCGTAAACCGTAGATTATGCTAGGCCGTTCTGGAATCTTCGTTAGTATTGTAATTTCAAACAACTGTCACTTGACATGAGTGCGTGATTCTTTTTTTGGCCTCGTTACATTATTATTAAATTAAAATTTGCACAGGCTCTAATCCGGGAACGTTTTTCAGTAGGGTCCAGGAGGATCCCGCCATATGTGCCAGAGATCTTAGAGCTTTTTACAAGAGTGTATAGGTCTTTTCATATAAGCTTGCAATTGAGTTAGTGATACGAGAGGGGCGTACCTATCCGTAAACTTAACACCACGAAATAACGCGCGTATTACGCACTGTACCTACACTAACTCAATTGCAAGCTTATATGAAAAGACCTATAAAGGAATAAGCTATATGACATTCATTCGCATTATTAACATGACGATAGGTCGACCACAATCAAAAGACCATTCCCTAGCTTTGTCCGGTAAGAAGAAAGCAGGGGGAAAGTTGCCTGGCAAGCCCTATTACAAGCTCAATGTGATATTCCAAATAAATATATATTTTTTTGTTTTAAAAGTGTTACTTACTTACTAGAAAAAAATATTTTGTGTTCATTTTTTGCATCGTAACAACACACATATTTTTTGCACACATTCTTTTGAATGCGGTCTAGCTATAGAATACGTATGCCTGAAAAAATGTTTTTAAAAATATTTTATTTTTGTGTGTTTTTTTTCAACCCTTTTGACATAGTTTTTTAACAACTTTTTTATTTCCTTGCAGCCAGGTAAGGCCCACAAAGTGGAGCAATTTTCTTCATTTTTAAACATCATAGTTTTGGTAATTTATTGATTGATTAAATAATATACTGTGTTATTTTAAAAAGATATCCGTTTTTTAAATGTATGGAACATGATGAATAAATTTCAATATGATATCTTTCTATTTAAAAATGTGATTATTAACATGACTAGATAAAAATTATTTCAATTTTTTAATCCTAAAATAATTTTTAATCTAGTCAAAAAAATCATTTACCAATGGCGACATCTAAATACTGTTTCACGGGAACGACTAATTTTAACCATAGATAGCGCTAGCAAATTAGTATTAAATGAAGTA
This sequence comes from Agrypnia vestita, assembly GCA_016648135.1. NCBI lineage: Eukaryota > Metazoa > Arthropoda > Insecta > Trichoptera > Phryganeidae > Agrypnia > Agrypnia vestita. The sequence goes on along the minus strand of JADDOH010014932.1, from coordinate 15,167 downwards.
ATCAAGTTACATAAATACCACACAAACATGTTTCCAAATAATTTAATACCTGTGTGGTTGATCGTGGTTGCAATCAGGTCGACAGACAGGTCGTATTCCATTTGTACTTTCCCTATACAAATAATTCCCCACATCTATAATTTATCTTAATTAATTCTTTTAGAATTTAACCATCTTGGATACCATCCCAATTTGTTTTATCTGCCCCAAAACGATCAAATCAAAACGGTCGAAATGCGTCCATTTCGTTTGAAATTTTCTAAATTGAAAGAGTTTCAGTTTCTTCTATTATTTCATTTCATTTCACATTTCTAAATCTCTCAAATCATCTGTGACGCGTCCGATCGTCTCTTCACAGTCTTTCCCACACACTTCACAAATACACTTTCCACTGCGTTGCACTAATATATTCTCTGAATTAATTTCGTATTTTGCTTAATAATTTTTCTGAACTTAATGGGCCGAAAGTGAATTTTGTCGATTTTATTTTCCGGCTTCAAATCGTAATTTATCCAACAAAATCACAAACAATACTAAAGATTAAATCAGTTAAAAAAAACTAATTCATAAAAATCAAGTTTTTATTATACTCCCTTTCTTTGTAAAATATAACAACAATTAAAGACGAATTAAAACATATAATATAACATTAAACTTACAGTAATTTAATATATTTCTAAAATGTCAGATGTTTTGAGCTTTGATAAGACACTTCATGCTTTGAAGATTAAATTCTAAAAACATTTGTCAGTCAATTTAGATTTTCGAAATTCGTAGTGAAGTACCTATTATGTATACCGACGGAGTAATTCAAATTTAGAAAATATTCCGCGATGTTATGCCACCGCGCCATTGCTAGTAATCAAACTTTTTTAATGATTCCAATTTGAAAAAAACTATTAAAATTTCTAAAAATCCGAAATTATACTATAATTATTTATTTTTTTTAACAAAAATTTGATAGATCTTCTTGATCGTCGCCACGAGTCTACTTGCAAAGTTTCAGCTCGATTGGATTACGGGAAAAGGGTTAACAATTGATCCAAAGTTTTTTCGACGGCAAGCCGGCAAGCAAGCAGACGCCACGAGTTAAAAGAAAGGAAGTAAAAACATTTTAGGCTTTTAGACAAGGTGGACGGTTTTTAAGCAATTGACTTTGATTTTTAGCTCCTGAAACGACATTAAAGTACCTATATTTTTTCAATAAAAAAATATAAAAAATTGTGATGTTTGACTTCTAACGTTAACAAAGGGTGGGTGGGGGAATATTTTAAAAACGCTAGCGCCCTCCGCATGGAATTTGAAATATTTCTGGAACACCCGCCGGGACCTTTTGTGGGGAGGGGAGGGGATCAACAAATACTGATTTATGGCGTGCATACTGAATGAATGGCCATTATCACGTGTCACTATCTTCATAAACCGTAAATGTTACGAAATGTTTAATTTTAAATGAATAAAATGCATGTACTTTTAATCAGTTATCAAAAAAGTGTATTAACCTACATGGTCGTTCCAAAATCACACAAATAATCACACAGCAGTAGAGAAAATAATTAATACGGAAAAATTATTAAATTTATTGAAAATAAGACAAAAAATAAATCCATATTAATCAAAAACAGCAAATACTACTACTCATCATAGCAAACAAATACTTCAAATACAACAGTGAGTTCGAATTAGTAACCCAGTATTAACCTAGTTTTGTATTTAACGCTTTCTTTTTAATTTAATTTAAAATGTTTAATTAAGGTCAATTTAAAATGAAAACGGATGCTTTACGTCTTAGTGAGGTACTTACAAATGCGAAAATACATTTTCAAATATATTTTTCAAGTAGAAAAATTAAAGAATTCAACTATTTTTTAAATATCCCAATAATAAATATAAAACTATTAAGGTTCATGTTTGGTATGTCGAAATTTGTATGACTAAAAGGTTAATTTATTTTAATAATAATAAAAAAGTTAATAACAAAATATTTTTAGACTATAAATGTTAACAAAATCAAAAAATAAATATATGGGAGTTGAATAACTAATTAAGAGCTAATGTTTTGGAAATGGATCATTCTTTTGATATTAATATGGTTTACAAATTTGACATGCAAATTATATAGGATTACAGTTAAAAATAAACTATTTTGGAAATTAAAAAATAAATAACCAGGACCTTTTTGAAAAGAGTAATCTTTTATATTTGTTTTCATATCAGTACTTAATTGTTTATTCATCTCCCATATAGGTACATATTTCTTTTTATTTTGTTATTGTCTATATTTCGATTTTTTATTTTTATCTAATATTGAGAATACGTTATATCCTGATGACGATCTTGAAACATGTTTGTATTTTCAAGAAATTAGTGCTGAAAACAAAATGATTTTTAATTATATAATTAATGTCTCCACAAAATCATTTCGCTCATAGTTAAAAAGTTAAAAACAATTTGTTAAAAAAATGCCATGAAAAGTAATTAATCAATTGAGTTATTTCAATTTTCTATGCGGGGGGTACATGCATTCTTTACCAGGTCCTCAAATTTTAACATTACCGATTATGCGCTTCAGTAAAGCGACGTTGAAACCCAAAAGCCGAGGGCTGTCTGAGCCTGTCACATTATTCGCCTTTTGCTCCTCCTCAAAGAATCTTTAATCGCGTCCGATCAAAGAAGCTACTACAGCGAAACGCGCCCTTTGACGATTGTTTCCAGAGTCGCTCTGCCGCGACCAAACTGGCATCTCCTTCATTCACAGTGTTAAATTGGTCGAAATGTCACCGAGCCCAATTAAGCGCCTACCCGACTCTGCTTTCAACCGAGATAAGGACTTACTGGAGTTGGATAACCCTAACAATGATGTGTCACTGTTCAAATCCTCTTTTGTCTGACGTACATTGTTAGAAATAAACTCAATAGTTGTGATAGTCATCTTTGAATGATGACACATAACTAAAAAAAATTCCATTAAAAAAATCCAAAATTAACATTTTTAACTTCTTCAAAAACAGCAAAATAATTTTGTGGCGACATTATTTTTTATTATTATTATTTTTTTATTACAAAAACATTTATTACATAATTGTGTTACACATAGTACCTACCTCTCCATTTAGGAGCACTGCTCTTGTGCTCGGACGAGGTACTTTGCTTACATATAATGATTTTACATTTTTTTTTTTAATTTTTAATTTATTAAAAAATTTTTTACATCTCAGACCCACAAAACATCAAATTGATATTTGTCTGTAGGTGCATCAATATATATATATAAATAAATTGTATTTACCAGAAATACATTCATATTAATTAATTACAATAGATCTTATAAACTCAAATACAAATCAACAATACTATACAACAATACAAGAAAAAATACAAATATTACCAAAATCAAAATAAGTCTCCTTTATTTAATAACATATTCATTAATTCTGTATTTTGCTCTTTTTTATTAATATCCATTTTGACACGACATGGGATTTTATTTAATATTTTTGGTATGACATATTTTAATGTTCTTTGTCCATATTTATTTATGACCTTCGGTATTCGTAGTCCTTCTTTAACCGTAAATCTGGTACTATGTTTATGAATCAATCTATGCTTATATGTCCCATCTTCATGATATCGTGTAATTAGTTTGTACCACAAGATAGCATTAATTGGCATAGAGCCTTGTTTCTTGAAGAGTTCCTGTATATCTTTAGTAGCACTTTCTTTATTTATTAATTTTATTGCCGAATTTTGAATATTTTGGATTTTTCTAATATTAGTTTTGCAAGTTAGACCCCAGCTATAACATAATTAATAAAAATAAACTCAGTTTTCACCACTTATATATTGATTGATGCCATTCAATTTTTATAAACTTTTATCTTTTATTTTATCAATGTTTATCAACTTTCGGTCTATAAAGACAAAACTTAAATCTTGTTTTGCCTATTTATTTCTGTGTGCGGGGGTTGGGAACATGTGTGCGGACAAATATTTATAAGGGTGCAACCGCACACCTTAGAGGGAACATTGCTGGCGATTGCTTTTTCTAATTTTCTAGTAATTTCGGCACATTTTTACGTATCGAAATGCAAAAATATAATATTTTTGCGCAAACCGAATGATCGTTAAGTGAGGTTTCCCGCATTATCGTTTTAACTTTGTCGACCCGTTATTCTATTAATCTTCGTTTCACTTCGCTTACGAGCTTGGCGTAAAAGAAACTACATAAAAGTACGGCTATTGCGCAAAATAGTCGATAGATGGATAATAATATTTTACCTTCTTCTTCAAAAACAACAAAATAATTTTGTGTTGACATTACTAATATAATTAATAAAAATAAACTCAGTTTTCACCACTTTTATATTGAAAAATATCAACATGTTTCAGAGCCCATGGCCTCTTCGTCAAGATACAAATGTTTACTAACAAACTAAATTCAGAAAGTATTGACAATCAAAATGTAGGAAAAATAATATATGGAAAATGAATAATATGTAATAAAGTTTCAAGCTACTTAACATGAAAATAAATTTAAAAGATATTTGTATAAATGACCTGGTTTTTTATGATTGTCTATACTTCGATTTTTTTATTTAATTTGTATCCTGACGAAGGGGCCATGGGCTCTGAAACATGTTAATATTTTTCAATACAAAAGTGGTGAAAACAAAGTTTATTTTTATTAATTACATAAATATTTTTACTTTCAATCAAACGATGAAGATATCATTGAAACAGAAACATGTTGATAATTCAATAAATAGTGGTTTAATACAAAGTTGTTTTCTTTTTATTAATATAAAAATTACTTAGTTTACACTGAAGATTGATTTTGCAATATTTTTTATGATGACAAATTAAAAATTAATGTTAAACTGGAATTCAAACATAAAAAAGTATGCCATTTTTGACGGGTTATAGCTAGTGTATCAAAAAACATCGAAAATTAATTAAAAAATCGGTAATAAGGGTTTTTTTAATACACACAAAAAAAAACATATTTACTTCCTTTATATTAACTCGTGGCGTCTGCTTGTCTTCTTGTCTTGTTGTCTGACGAAAAAACTTTGGATCCATTTTAAACCCCTTTCCCGAGGTCCAATCGAGCTGAAACTTTGCAAGCAGACTCGTGGCGACGATCAAGAAGATCTATCAAATTTTCTTTAAAAAAAATTAATAAATTCTTGGATTTTTCAAATTTTGAATAGTTTTTTTATACGACTTACCAAGTTGTATGAAAATATTTCAACGCGTCTGGTAGACGCGAAACCTGATAATAGTATAATTTTTGATTTTAAGAAATTTTTTATTACTCTCTTTCGCAGCGTCGCCCGACCGAAGCCCAACGCGTAGGTTAAGCGAAAAAAAAAATGATTTTTTAAATATATTTATTTATTAATTTTTTTGATATGTATAACTAGTAAATGAGAAAGGGAGTATAATAAAAATTTGGTTTTTATGGGTTACCTTTTTAAAATATTTTTTCAGGAACGTGTGGTCGATTAATCATAATAAGTTAAGTAGACAATAGATCCGCGGGAACGATTGGGGCCGAAGGTGGCGTTAAGTGAATGTTCCTAATTGCCCAGCGTGCGCTGGCTGGCTGGCCGGTGGGGACGGTGAGCACCTGGCCGCGGTGACTCACGGCCAGTGGGGTAGTGTCCTCTGTGCACCGGCACGACTTCCAAAGAAAACGCAACGAAATGAGAAAAATATTGTCGGTCATTTTTTAATGGAATTTTTAGGGATTTAAATTAAAGGTATAACAAAAACACGCTATAAAAAACTAACCCATGAAAACCAAGTTTTTACTATACTCCCTTTCTCATTGAAACAGGTTTCGCGACTACTCCACGCGTCGGGTTCGAAAATTAAACAATATGTAAATCGTTAAAATTTTCAAAAAATCCAACGTTCTACTATGATTATTAAATTTTTTTAAACGAAAATTTGTTCAGATCATTTTTATCGTCGAAACGAGTCTGCCAGCAAAGTTTCAGTTCGATTGGATCCCACGAACATCGGAAGTTTCTTTGATACTCAATATTCGTTTTTAATCCCTTTTTTTTAACTCGTGGCGTCTGATTGTTTGCTTGTCTGACGACAAAACTTTGGATCGAATTGTAACCCTTTTCCCGTGATCCAATCGAGCTGAAACTTTGCAAGCAGACCCGTGGCGGCGATCAAAAAGATCTGTCAAATTGTCGTTAAAAAAATGAATAATTGTAGTATAATTTTGGGTTTTTCAAATTTTTAATGATTTTTTCATACAACTCAGTATGTTGTATGAAAATACTCCGACGCATCTGGTAGACACGAAGCCCGAAAATGAGAAAGGGAGTATTGTAAAAACTTGGTATTTATGGGTTAGTTTTTTACTCCCTTTCTTTTAACTCGTAGCATCTGCTTGTCTGCCGAAAAAACTTTGGATCGATTTTTAACCCTTTTCCCGTGATCCAATCGAGCTGAAACTTTGCAGGCAGATTTGTGGCAACGATAAATGATCTAAAAAATGTTCTAAAAAATTTAAATAATAATAAGATAAAAATGATCTAAATAATTTTCGTTTAAAAAAATTTAATAATTGTACTATAATTTTGGATTTTTCGAAATTTTAATGTTTTTTTTCAAATTGAAGCCGCAGAAAACAGTTAAACCGCTTTTTTTAGTTTAAATATTTAATTTAACGGTGTTGGCCGTGATATGGATAAGAAAAATACTAAATTTACAAAAAAATATATTTCTCTTAGAGCTTGGACGTTTTTAACACAAGACTCATTTTTAGCTAGGTTGGATACTTTCTGCTTAACTATGTCCATTTTTACCCCTACGTTACACTACTACACCAACACCACAGTGATTTTTATTCCCCTATTCAGCTGGGCCGCGCCCATCGACAGAAAAGTTTGTAAAATACATCCACCTATTAACAAAGTGTTACCTATTTCAAACTTGGTACAGTTGTTACTTTGTTGAAAGTGCCTTCATTTTTAATTAAGCCAAGGGGAAGGCAGCTCCCCGTATATATTGCATTTGATGAAACGGTCTATTTAAAGCGGTTGACGCAAAATGATGCGATAGGCAATCTTAAGTGAGTCTCTATTAAGTTCCGTATTAAAAATGATTGTGCTCTTTTAAATAAATATTCCGCTTTGATCAATCATTCATTTGAATAAAAATAAAAATGAAAGATATAATTTTTCTCAATTATCAGATATTCGGGCCTATTCGGGCGAATCGGTTTTCGATACCATATCAATTATGTTTTTACCGTAATTATATAACATTGTACGTTTCGTCAATATTGACGTAAATACTATTGTGCAAAATAACTATGGGACCTTATTTAGAGTATAGTATTTTAAAATTAAATAAAACGATAAAAAGATAATTTTCAAAGTGTTTAAATATAGGGTGTTTTTTTTTAGAGTTTTGTTATTCAAATTGACAATACACTTTTTTCCAGCGACGGCCAATTTGACATTTGTACACAGTTTAACTTCCCATTCCATGACGAATAGACTAATGCCAAAATTGTAAATTGTGCAAATTGATTTCAAAAATTGTGGTATCGTAATCATATTTAAACACTATTGGCATAAAATTAGAAATAAGTTAAAAATTACGAAATACATTTTAAAGTAACATAGGTATAAAATTTATTGTAATTGTCTAAATGTTTGATCAAAATGATTTACATTTTAATAACATAATTGCCCTGTGCCTAAATACATGAAAAACCAACCTAAGCCTGCTTAGTAGATATACAAGGCGTTCGACAGAGGTACTCAGTGGTGTTGTAGATATTTTGGGGAATGTAGGAATATCTCCCCCATTAATTAAAACTATAAAAGATTTGAACACCAATGGCACCATTGGCAAAACAAAATTCAAAGTTGATGGTGAACTTTTCAATGTCTTTTTCAAAGTCTTAGTCCATTTTTATACAACTTGATTATGGACGAAATAATAGAGGGGGTGACAGCTCGGGTACAGGACGATGGGTGATAAAATAATTAATGTGGTGTGTTACGCTGACGATGCCACTATATCTACTGACCGAAAATGAAAATGACTTCAAAGAATGCTTAACAGTTCGGTCTTGCATGCAAAAGGTGATCATTTCATGATGATTTCAGTCGAGAAAACTAAGTGTCTTACAATATTTAGACAACCTAGTAGATGCAAAGTATAACGTAGTCAATAAACTCATAGAACAAGTTATGAAATTTAAGTACCTTGGGGTGGAGATATCTAGCTACAGCGATCTGTATGACGAAGTCAAAGAGCAGACAAACAGAGCAGCGATTATCTCCGGATGCTTAAGAGACACTGTATGGGTCAATAAGTATATTCTAGTGGAAAGCAAAGTCAGAATATTTAAAACAGGCGTAAGACCTATCATGACATCGAAGCAAGAGCGGACACGGTGAGAACTTAACACCTCCTCAGAACTACCGAGATAAAGACCCTGAGACCCATTGCGTGTAAGACCCTCAAAGACAGAGTACCCAATTCGGAAATCCGCAGAACCTGCAGACTTATAAAACATCGTACGATGGAGCAGGCAGAGAAGGCTTTTCTTGATTGACCTTATCGAGAGAACGGAGCAGACAAGACTTCCCAGAGGGGCGCCGACCACCAGGGAGACCACCGAAGAGATGGAGAGAGAGCTGGACGTCCTCGACACAAGACCAGGACTGATCTGTCAATACAGATCAAGAATCTAACAAAAGAAGAATTTCCCTTGACGTCTAAGCACTTATGAAAAATTGTGAAGAGGATGACATTGTAGCTCCCACCCATTTTTAGTAAGAATATTGAGGTGCACGTAATACGTGCGTAAGTCACATCAATATTCTTACCTAACTAAGCTAAAACGCCTTTGCTATGACAATATTTCTAACTTGGTAGTCCCTAGGAATGAGGTTCGAACCCGCGAACAAATAGATCACTAGGCGAACCCAACCCGGATGTACGGATTTGGACAGCTAAATACGATGGTTTACTTTGTGCAACACTTTAAAATGAAGTACATTTTACATGAAGTACAGAATTAATCTCCTCATTTACTTACGTATTGCGCGTTATTGTCGGCGCGCAGTTGAAGCGACACCGTACATAAAATCAGAGATGTGACTTATCTAAGATACAAATATTTGAAATACAGATACAAGATCCAAAATACGTATTTTCATCTTGTATCTGAAATACTTTTTTGAATATTCATCTTGTATCTTGTATTTAGATACATCCTTTTGGTATCTTAGTATTTTGTAAATACTAAGGTTGCTAAGATACTTTTCTCCAATGATGTACTCGAAGTCGAAGGTCGAAGAAAAATGAGCGACAAAATGTTTGAAGAACTGGTTTTACTAAAATTTAAATTTTCAACTGAAGACTAAATAAATTTTAAATTAATAAATACTAGCTGTGTCCCTTGACTTCGTCCATGTGTTCATAATTAATAATTTTTAACCTAATAATTAATGAATTCAAGAACAAATTCATATTTGTGAAGTTGTGATTTTCCAGAACAAAGTTCTGTGAAGTTTTTAAAACCAAATTAATTAATCAATGAGAAAGACATACAGAAAAATCTAATCCACGAAAAAATATTTTGGCTACTACCGGGATTCGAACCCGGGTCACCTCCTTTCCGGGGCCGGTGCTCTGACCACTAAGCTATAGGAGCCTTGTAGATTTCCGTGAATATATCAACCTTATATGTAATTCTCATTTTTATTAATGGATTAATTTTTATTACCTTATATGTAATTCTCATTTTTATTAATTGATTATTTTTTATTACATATTAGGTCGATATATTCATGGAAATCTACAAGGCCCCTACAGCTTAGTGGTCAGAGCACCGGCCCCGGAAAGGAGGTGACCCGGGTTCGAATCCCGGCAGTAGCCAAAATATTTTTTCGTGGATTAGATCTTTCTGCATGTCTTTCTAATTGGTTTTAATAATTAATGTTTTGCCTCGTATTTAGGCTGGAAAATTACGGGCAGCGGCGGTGTCGGTAAAAAACAGAATGATAGTGGAACTGCCCGCAGTCTCTAGACATAAATCCCGAGTTGTTCATTGTCCTGAGAATATTACGATAATGGCGGGGGGTCGCAGGTAAATATTGTAATTGCGGCCGCTGATACAGTCGCGAATGATGAACCGATGTTGGCGCCCCGCCAGCGGAAGCGCCCCGTGCGCCGGAAGCGGGGGCGGGGGATGAAGCGGGGCGGGCGGGCGGGGGGCGGGGGACAGAGGGAGACAGGGAGACTTCAGCCGGAACTACGCGTTCGATATATTACCCGACATTCGGATTATTATACGCTATACACCTGTCGCTGCCGTGCTCTCCCGCGAAACTTTTGCTGCACATCATCTCTGCTTGTCCCTTCGGAGGGAAAATGGCTGTGCTGGTATCACGTATACATTGCAAAACGTTTTACATGAAAAATCGGTCAACATAGCGTCACAGGGTCGTGACTTTGCGAGACGAATGAAAGCACTGGATTCGCAATTTATCACTTGACTATGAATTCTTTATTATCGCTGGGTAACACTTTATTTATCACTTGCCAGAATATTCCATTTAATTCTCGCACTTGTTTATTTCGCCGCTTCAGTACTTCGCTCGATTATTTCGCTTTATTTCTATCGCTCCGATTGTCTCACGACTGGCCACACCCGCCGTCGTTCTGCGGCTTATTTCGTGACGATAGAAATGTTTCTCATTTGCAACTCGATTGCGCAGCGCGGTGCCGCTTTATATACGCGACACGTCTCATGTATGTAGGACTCATAACTATGTAAAATTTATATCGTATGTGCATACTAATGTTTAATGAATCACTTTTTATTTGTGAAGTAGTGATTTTTTTCTTTATTAAATCTTTATTAAATTCTTTTTTTTACCAGTATTTTAGATCAATTGTAGATTTCTCATTAGCGAAATTAACGATATTAAAAATAATTAGCGACATCTGTGGGGATTTAGGGAGAATGAAAATGGCTGTCATGGGCCACGTATGAAAGGTGGTTACAACACACATGTGAAGTGTGGCATTCAATTCAAATATATACAACTTCCAAAACATTAGTAGACATGGTATATTCTATCATGGGTGGAAATGGCGAACGTTACATATGTGTAAAATGATCACTTAAGCCAAACATACGATAGGTCGTAAGTCCTATGTACACCAAAAAATTACTTCTATACCTACTTTCCCATAAAAATACAGTTTCGTCTCTGTGAGACATCTATAATATACATAGGTTGTTATAGTTTTATTGAGATAGTGTTCGCGAAAAGCGGACGTTCTGAAAACTAAACCACCAGAAAGACAGCCAGATAAACAAAATTTCCACGGACTGAATAACAATCGCCAAATTTCGAGGCAATCGCTTTAGGAGCAGTGATTAAATTACTTGCTTACTGAAAATTTATGGCGCCATTTTAGAATGGATGAGTGACCGGCTTCATCAATCTAAAATGATCGAAAATTATGTCAAATACTTGCTAGCTTTATTACGTGGTATCATTTCTGTAGCCAGCGATTTGACTGCCTAATTGCAAAATTATGACATTTTTTTTTATGTTTATAAATTCCTTTTAAATCGTATTTACAATATTTTTTATGCATACGTGTCTATCCTAGTTACCTTTATGGATATCTCGAATTTTTATGTTTTAGATTTTAGAATACGAATCAAAAATGAAATCATTGAAAGATTTGGAAGATACTTCGTGGTGCAGCATTATAATTTAAAATATGTTTTATTTAACTTTGTAAAACACAAACACACACACACAATATGAGTTATCAACTACTACTATATTTAGTTTCGAGGGGAGCAGTCCCTCTCATTATCAGATGTAGATAATAACTAACTTAAATATAAAATTTATCAATCTAATCGGACAGGTCATGAATAAAAGAACATCGCCGTTGTCTAAAAAATAACAACTTCTCCGAATTTGATTAACATTAATTTAATTAACACTAATCATTATTTCTATAGTCACAAATTGAAATTTCTCCATCGGTTCCTCATAGAGGATTGATAATAATTAGTTTGGAAAACGTTGAAATCATAAAAAATTTCAATTATAAAAACACACTCATAAATAATATCACATTTCAGTCCACTTCACCAATCCTAGTAATTAATAACTCATAAGTATCGTGTGTGGGTATTATAAAGTTAAAATAAAACATAAATTTAATAATACTGGATTTTATGTCCTCAGAGGGATAATTATTAATTACGATAGAAGTCTCACATAGACGAAGCTTACGACATTCTTGGAATTGGTGAACGTTTCATTGTACGCAATATACAAAATAAATAGGTATCTCCTATTTATGAATATTTTCTTCGAAGCAAAAAAATATAATTGTGCAACAAATGAATTAATGAAGCAATTTTTTCGCAAAGTAATATTTTGTTTGAATAGAGTTTGACATCTTATTTCGCCGTTGATTTTCGATAGTTTGCGATCAATGTGTCCCTCTCATTTTTATTTAATATGTACAGACTCAAATTTAAATAAACAGTACGTACAAAAAATATATGCGCAAATGTGCACCACGTAAGAAAGGACAAACCCAATTAGTAAGTAATTATCTTTAAGTTGATTGTGTAATATTCTTATCTGATTTTGGTTCTACATCCCATTCAAGTCAATGTTTATTAACATTCGGTCTATACAGACAAATCTTAAATCTTGTTTTTCCTATTTATTTCTGTGTGCGGGGGTTGGGAACATATGTACGGTCAAATATTTATAAGGGTGCAACCGCACATTCGCACACCTTAGAGGGAACAATGCTGGCGATCGCTTTGTCCAAATTTCTGGTAATTTCGGCACATCTTTGCGTATCTGGGTCTACGTACTTTTATTAATCAGCCGGATAATATAATACGAAAGAAATATTTAGAAACGGAAAATATAATACTTTAGCGCAAATCGAATGAGCGTTAAGTGAGGTTTCCCGCATATCGTTTTAACTTTGTCGACCCGTTATTCTATTAACCTTTGTTTCACTTCGCTTACGAGATGGCATACATACACAAGAAACTACATAAAAGTACGGCTGTTGCGCAAAATAGCCGATAGATGGATAATAATATTTTATCTTCTTTTTTAAAAACTGCAAAATAATTTTGTGGTGACATTATTAATATAACTAATAAAAATGAACTATGTTTTCACACCTTTTGTATTGAAAAATATCAACATGTTTCAGAGCCCGTGGCCCCTTCGTCAGAAAACAATTGTATACCAACAAATTAAATTCAAAAATCTAAGTATAGACAATCAAAATTTTATATGTAAGGAAAAAAAACGAAACTATATATGGAAAGAAAAATTATATATGGAAAATGAATAATATTGAAGTGTCTACTTAACATGAAAACAAATTTAAAAGATAACTATAGATAATATAGACGTACCTACTATAAATATAGACTAGTTACAAACCAAAATATCTGCTACACAGAACGACAACACGAATTACTGTGAACATAGACGCACATTGCGGGAGTTGGTCTAGGGGTGTCCAAAATGTAGAAATGTCCGCGCGATATATATATAATATATATATATATATCTATCTATATATATATATATAGATATATTATAATACAGTACATAATACAATACACAATCCTGTTTATATATCTCTTTTACACGTATGCTGCGCTATAAGAAAGAAAGACAAAATACCATAGAATAAATACCACAATTCGCTACTAACTTCATATGCATTCGTTGTTAAAAATTATGTTGTCCTTTCTTATACGTGGTTATGAAAATAATTTCTATTTCTTTCTGACTGATAAATTTAGTACGCAATAGAAGACAGCAGAAACTAGTTGTCTCAGATTTGTTTTTTAGTGACTAGTCTATATTTATAGTACGTCTATAATTGATAATTATTTATCTTTTAAATTTTTTCATGTTAAGTAGGTACTTCATTATTATTCATTTTTCATATATATGTTTTTCTACTAACAAATTAAATTCAAAAAGTGTTGACAATCAAAATATAGAAAAAATAATATATGGAAAAAGTACTAATAAAGTACCAACCTACTTGACATAAAAATAAATTCAAAAGATATTTGTAAAAATGACCTGGTTATTTATGATTGTCTATACTTCGATTTTTGAATTTAATTTGTTGGTAAACATTTGTATATTGACGAAGTGGCCATGGGCTCTGAAACATGTTGAAATTTTTCAATACAAAAGTGTTGAAAACCAAGTTCGTTTCTATTATTTATAATAATACTTTAGTCACGTCTTCGATATATTATTACTGTTATCGAATTTCCAATCTAAATGATACCGGCATCAATTAGATGGAATCCAAGACGTTTCGGCCGTGCAGATAATTTTTTCTTCCATCCGCGTGCGAAGAAGCTCGCCAGGCGTTCGTGTTAATAAATTAGATTCACAATAATTTATAATAATCGTCCCAGGGAGAAGGCGCGCTGTCATAACTTGGCGGTAAAGTTCCCGCTACGTAATATTTACTGCGACTAAACATTGGCTGTCAGCACGAGCCTCGCTAATGGGCGTCAAGAGCAAAAACCCCCGCCCGCTCACAAAAAATTCCTTGAAATACGGAACATCCCCTCGGCGGTTGTAAAGCTTTTAACCCTTCCCTTGTCACGTCTACCGAGCCAATTAAACCTGTAATATTTTCGATTTTACAGAAATATATATAACAACTCCAATATTTTTTTTATTTTTTTATTTAACGCCCTTATGGACTTTTACAAAAATACAGAATATAACTTCTTCAATAAATCTTCAATGTCTTTGATTTGTCATATATTTTTATTTCAATGATCAATGTCTTTGATTTGTCATATATTTTTATTTCTTGCTTAACTTACATATTTGTCTTTGATTGTCTATGTTTTGTTTCCTCATTGGGGGGGGGGGTAATCTATGCCTGTGCATTTTCTTTGTTTGTTATTTTTCTATGATTTTATAAATTAAGATCTATACTTGTTATGATTCTTCAGTATACCTTGTATTCTCTTGAAGAAGGGACCGTTGGTTCCCGAAACATGTCGAGTGTTTGTTAAAATAAAATCAGTGGTTAAAACAAAGTAACTTGTTTTTAATTTTAATAAT